>WBMZ01031603.1:49992-106820 GCA_013400975.1 Atrichornis clamosus | reverse complement strand
TATATATAAAATACATTTGTTTGTTTGTTTGTTATATATGGGGTTTTGATTTTCTTTCAAGACTTGCCAGTTGTTTTCCATTTAAAGTTGCAAATATTCTCCAAGAGATCCCTAACTTTTTTTAAGTCAGAAAGTAATATTACAGTAGGTTCCTTGGCTATTTGTGTAACAAATTAAATAAATATTATATACATCTTATATAAAATAAACCTATAAAACACAGGACCCAGAGGTATATGCATAATAGTAAGTCAGCTTTTAAAACAAAGGACTCTCTCTTTTAGTCAACCACATTCAACGAGAGTGGTTTAATTTACACACAGAAGGACTCTTTAGGGAAGGAAAATCTTGTAGAAGCTGTCTGGATAGATGCTTTCTTCTTTCATTTACCTCCCCATGGAATAACAGACTTCTTTTCTGCAGAGTCAATAGACTTTATGAAGTTTCCATGTGTTAAATTGATTTCTTTAGCACTAATCAGCAGGTTTTTCAGAGAACAGGCTTCAAAATATAACTTTTCTGCTCTCAGCAGGACATTTTATATTCATGTTACCTGAAAAAAACCCAGAACTCTTGTTAAGGATTGATACTTCAGTAAACCAGGTGAGAGAAATCCCAAGCTTATAAATGAGGTCTGTAAGATGCAGTCAATGACAAAGAGCATGTGAGAGTCTTACCCTGCATGGGCACCGTAGGAAAATGTGTTTGCTCTTATATGATAACCTATTCAGTGGGATCAATGCATCTTGTGCTTTAAGCTGGGCCCTGCATATGATGGATGAAACCTCTCAACACTTACATGAATTATACATGAGTATAGATCTGTCTCTATATATGCAAATACATATCTATTTATATACACATGCATATGTATATGCAGATTAAAAAATAGATAATTTTCTAACAGTTATTGATTTGTCATGCCAGGAGTGTCTTGACGATTGTAAGAAAGATAATTAGTAGCAGACAAGAGCTCTGGCAGTAGCATTTTTCTCCCACCTGCCTGGTCCCATCTGATAATCCTCCCTGCTCTTCTGAGACCATTGCGCTCACTGCACCAGGGCAAATTCCTGATTACACAGGCAGAACTAGAATATTTTACCGCTTTCTTTTGAAGACTATTTTAATATCTGCTGAAAAAAAAAAAGTTTTATTTTGCCTGCCTTCTTGCTTAACAATAAAAAATTTAAAGACTTTTTAGCATCTTTGTGTTTGCAATCCATATACTTATACAGATGAGCAATTTTACTGCAGACATTAACTTTTCTTATGATGTGACTATGTATTCTTCCATTGTCTCTTGATAAGTGCTAGCAATTTTAACAGCTTTAATATAACCCTGTAATAGCTGCAATTTCTATAATACTTGCAATTTCCCTATATTTCCTGAATGACACATATTTTTGGAGCCTATTATTCAATTATTTTTTGAATAAATATGTATATTTTTTGGTTTGCTTGATCTGCAAGTGAGCACCTTCTCATACACATATGTACAAGCAATCAAATTGAATTCTCTCTTCACTAGTAGGGAGCACCCCAAAGTGCACTGAGATCTATAGGAAGCCAAGGAAAACTGCCATTGAGAACTGTTTAATTAAGAACAATTAAGCAATTAAACTAAGAACAATTAAAATTACATATTTGCTTCATATAAAAGGACCATGAGTGAAGCTATGTGATAAATACGTGTACAGCTCTGTGCTTTCCTGATGACTGGCTGTCTGGGATATTTTCAAAGCTCCTCCAGACTGTTTCACTTTTTAGTTCTTGCTGTGTGCACACTGTGAGAAAAGTCCACTTTGTTAACTTGCTTTCTATTGCAGTGATCATCTCAGAGTGAACAGGATGTTCCTCAGTATTTAGGTGTGCTAGAGCTGTGTGTGGTGTCACCTACACAGATTGATATAATGGTCTTCTGTAAGGACTAGAGACAATCTGACTTTAGTCATATTACCCTGTTTCTCTGAGACATAAATAAGCAGCCATAAATAATGGAATGTATAACATTACACACTCGGTAGATTCAGAATGAAATAAGCAGATGACTAGGCATTTCAGGCAATGATAAATGATGTGCAATTATATGTTAGCTATGGTGGTTTGAATCACTGTATAGTATGATAAGATAAACCAGTATGTCTAAGTCATAGAATTTTAGCAATTCTTTTAAAAATATATAGTTTCTGGGGGGAAAATAAGAATTATTGCTCAGGCACAGCATCTCCTTCTAATTTAAAAATAGACCAGAAAGTACTTTGTCCTGAATAATATCAGTGAAATTCTATGAAAATAGTGTCCAAATTCAGTTTTGTTTTTGTCATTCTGACCTTAGCACAATTAAACTTATTTCTTCATTTAGAACAGCATGTTGCAATTAAACAATGTTGTATTTAAAAAAAGATAAATAATTGAACATCTGAAATACATCAAAACATTCTGTTTCAGGTTTTAAAAGAAAAGGAATCTATTCACATCCCTGCAAAATGAAATTTTAGGGAAGGTTTCATTTTTCTAATAGTCAGTATAAATCCTTCTGGTTTTTTGGTTGAGTCACTGAGACATCCATAATTTGCTCACATCAATTATGCAGTTATGCATTCTGCCCCTCATCCATGGAAATTGTTTGTCCTTAGATGTTGGTTTCAGGCTTTGCTTTCTTAAGTTGCAAAAGTTCACATTTTGAGTTGTGAAGATTCAAATCCCAGTCACAGCCAACATGGCAACAAATGCAGATAGTCATGAAAAGCAAGATAAAGGAATTCAGATAATATATTGAAGTAAATAATTTAGAGTGCTTAATTCATTCATAAATGCAGCCGGTTTCCCTGCTTCCACCACCTCCTACTTGGCATATTCTCTTCTGTGTGCACTAGAGTACTTTGTGCCTCTACAGGAGACCAGCAACAGTATAAATAAATAATGTAATGTTCTTGTGGAGGTTGTTTAAGAGTTATTAACTTCATGTCTTGGATGCACAAAGTGCAGTTATATAACAGGAAGGCATCAGAAAAAATTAAAACCATGAAGCGTAAATGTAGCACAATCTGGCAGAATGAACACACCAAAACCAAGCCCACGTTCTACTCCTGCCAGGTATTCTATTGGGTTGTCAGAAATGCTGCCTTTATCTTCTCAGTTCCTCAGAATAACACGTGGACAGTAATACCTGTACCTCTCCTTTCTCAATCTCTGCTTTTAAGTCTTGCCGATTCCATCAAGGTTTGACCACCCACACAATATAAACTCTTACTGAATCAGAGCCCTTCTTGCTCTCAGTAACAGGTGAGCCTCCCATTGACTTCAAGTAGAGTTCCTAAAGATTTATCACATTAATGGCAACACTTTAGCCATTCAATATCCATATTCTAATTCTCTGTGACCTCAGAAATCTCAGTGAGTACCAAGTTTACTCGCTCATAAAATGAACTAATGTTAGACAGGATGACAGCAACTTCAAAAGTTGTCTTGTCCATCATCCTTCCCCACAATTTGACCAACCATATCTGTCAGATATCTGTATAGCCTACATTTTAAAGACTCCAGGGTAGTATCTCATTATTTCTTCAAGCAATTTTCTCCAGAACTTCCCTATTCTTGCAATTATAAAGTCATTCTAATGTTTAACCTAAATCTCACTTTCCAGAAATTGGCAGATTCTTTTTGTCTAATTCAAAATGGGCACAGATATAAAGTTTTTCTCTGTATTAGATGTTCTCAGCAGTCTACTTGCCAGGCATTTAAGACTGCCACAGTTGCCCTGGTTTGCTTTTCTTTGCTCTAGGCTCAGCAGCACACTTTTTTCAGTCTTTCTTCACAGGTCGTATATCCCAAACTTTTCTCACTATCACAGTGCTCTGTGGACTGTAGTTCAGTTTGCCAAGGAAAACAGGTGGTGCCGCCAGCAGTCTCCTCCTGGAGCTCTCACCAGCACTGCTGAGCTGACACAGATGGGTGTTGGACACCCGAGGAGCAGTCATGGTGTGATTGCAGGCTTCTGTGGAACCAAGGTGGCAGCTCAGAAAGAGTCCCACAGTGACCAAGTGTGTGTTAACAACTTGCAGGGTACGTTAGGAGAGGATCTGAAGTTGAGAATCCAGTGTCCATGCTGTAGGGGCTCAAGGGTATTACTTCAGATTAGCTCCAGACAATGCCTGTCAATAATTGCAAGAAATTGCAGACTGGAAGCACACTTGCTGGATTAGAGTCACCCGAAAGTCATCCAGCTCTCCTGCTCGATAACTGCTCCATGGTGCTCTCAAAAGCACAGTAAATAAAGATGTCTGAGATGTGTACTTGAAATATCTGAACAGAAATATAACATTGAATGCATCCTGTCACATGCATTTTTTGGATGTGCATTACGTTTTTCATTGTAAGTGTGCACTACAACTTTCAAAACTAAAGTGGCTCATGCCAGACCTCAGTGAGGGGGCTGATCACCCCAGCCTGAGGATCCTGAAGCAGGTGAATCAAACCAGCAACAGAGCATGTTCGGGGAAATACATACATAAGGTTAGATTTCCACTTGTTTTCCAGAGTGAAGGAGAAGGGCTAGAAGGAAAAATTAAGCTCATTGGCAATTTTTTTTACATTTTATTGTGATTTCTATATTTTCTGCTAGATTTCTTTTAAGCATCAGAAGGCCAAAAGTTAACTACAATCAAAATAAAATGTGTTGTACATATTTTTCACAAGTGTTGTTTCTGGTGTAACTTTAGAAGAAAGAATTTTCAGGTTCTTAAAAGTGTAGTCTTCCAGTTGTACAACATTCAACTTCTTGTGCTGGACTTTCAAAGACAGCAATTTAATTAGAACTGAGAAGAAATGAGCAAATTCTGGAAACATGAAAAAAGCCTTTCTTTGAGAGAGAGGATGTTATTCTTTGAGATACAACTCGCAACTCCAAAATAGAGCACAATGCACATTTGATTTTATTGTTTGGCAAAAGGGAGTAATTCTTTCTCGGCTTTCTCTTGAGATTCTTCTCAGTACTTTATCGACTAAAGAATAGCTGTCTTCCATATCCAGGCTGCTTCTCAAGCTGAATGAAAATTAGCCACCTAGGAAACAAACTTGAGGTACTACTAGTTTTCTGCTCTGATTCTCTGAAACCTTAGAGACAACTGAGATTGAGAGGTAGTTGTTTAATTCATTGAAACAAAAAACAAACTACCTTATTCTCCTGGCTTTCAGTTATATTTTTCAAACTGTGATTATCCTATAACTGTAATTAGTAAATTTGGTTACTGGGATTTGTATGAATTGGCTTTTATGGAAATGTCAGTTTCAAAGATTAAAAAGGATCAGGACAATTTTCCTTAACTTACAGGAGAAAGTAAATAGAATCAATTCCCTGCACCATCCATTTCCTCAACCTCCCAGAATGACCAAGAATAGAGGGTAGAAGACAAGACTATAAAAGAGAAGTATTGGATCCAGGACTATTGGTCCTGATAATCCAAATCAAGAGATTTGAAAGAAGATACTGAAGTAATACAGCAGCTGTGTATTGCATTGATATGATCTATTGAATAAAAATTAAATAGCCTGAATTTTGGTGCAGAGAGACAATGAACTTGCATTAAATCAGTACAAAATCTGCCATTGTGATAGTAATAAATGTAAGAAAAAGAAGAGTCTACAAATACAATGATTTTTCTTTTCCCTCCCCATTACTCCCACTCGTAGCTGCAATGTGTACATCCCACACTTTATGTGTAGTTATTGGATATCATATGGTGATGTGCTACCCCTCTTCATTTGCAGGTTTATTTTTCAAGTATATGGGACTTCCCCATCATTAAAGAAGTTGTGCAGAAATAGCCATATGTTAGAGACCCGAGCTTCTGACTATTCAAGTGCTGAAAAACACATTGCTGTAGTTTTAAACACATTTCCTGCAAAAACTAATTTTCCAGATGCTGTTTAAAAGCACTTCTTAAACCGTCCAAGAGGAGAGAAGAGAAAGGAAGGAAATATCACTTTTTACACAATATTATTGGAACATTTTGGCATTCTGAGATACATTAAGTAGATCTCTACTACAGTGAGCAAATGCTCTGCATGAGCATGTACCAACAGAAAAATAAGTTGCAAGATGTGCTACAGTAATTTCATTTTTAATTGTTTCTTCTTAATCTGTTCTAAATTTTTAGGAGTGCTGACATAACCATGTCGCTGTTCATATTTTCCTTTCTCCACTCCTTCAGGTATTCAATATCCCCCAATACTCCTGCTTATCATGGAAAGGCTTGATATGACACTGTTTCTCCTATTTCTTGGGGTTTCCAGGACATAGTTTTAGATATACAGACGAGTCTTGAGTAAAGTTATCACAAAAGATCAGAACCAAGTACTAATTAAATACAGAATTGCTTATGTGATAGAAGGAGTCAAGCTGAAGCATAGCTGATGGATCAAAACGTAATGCTGGCAATATAGCTAAGCATTGCTAACTTTTAGTGATAGCACTCAATATCCATCTATACAGATGTGGTAACATTTGTCTAAAGTCACACTAAGTGGGGGATGTGAAGTAGCTCAAAACACAAATGCTCTACAACATTGATTATATTGTATGCACATTTGTATTTTGTCAACTTGATAACTTCATTAACCTTCTTAATCTTCATCTTCATTTTTCTAAATTTGGGTGGTAAACTTGGGCTTTCAGATTAGCTAAACTGAGTGCAGATTATGACAGTTTATAATATAAAAGAAGCCAAGGTTCTATTCAAGTATATACAAAAATTCATATGCTACCCAGAGTTATTTTCTGGGACCATTTCCTGTTGTTTCTGATGAGTCCATAACAGAGAAAATGTCTGTTGATGCTGTTTGAAGTTGTGTTTATGAAATCAGCTGGTACAAGTATGAACAGAACTTATGGGTATTGGAAATGGATGCTTGCATTCCTCTTACATTCTTTCTATTTTAAATGCAAGATTTCATTGAACATGTCACTGTCATCTGAAAAGCAGCACTCAAATAAATCCTATCTCTAATAACAAAAAGTTAGAGCATATCTCAGAATCATAGTCTTGTAGCTTGTAGCAGGAGACTTCCAGAGGTTTTTATCATCCAGCATCTTCCTTGCCATATTTGGATAATTACTCCTTTAATAAGAGAGGAGTCATTTCGTTCAACAACTGAGTGCAGCAGCCCTTATAGACCAGTTGTATTTCCAGAACTGACCTAAGTATTGTCAGGTGTCTGATATCTTCCACACACAGTAATCAGCCACAGAAATAGTCTCTGAAAATGGTGTTTCTCAAAATAACATTATCACAAACTGGGAGATATGACAAGAAGCAGGACTGACTGAAATAAAAATGTTTCTCATGGAGAAGGGCTCCCTAATAACATAGCCAGTATCTTTTATCACTAATTTCTGAACACGTATTGCTAACATCAGGCAGTGGAAAAGCTGTTTATTGAGCTAAGCTGCCTTTGGTTTGTGAGCATTTTGGAGTCTTTTTCTTCACAATTTTGAGCTTTACTCCACAAATATGATGTCTAGAGATTTTCTGCTGAAACTCAAGATCCCACTTGGTCTCCTAATTTTTGAGATTGATAAAATATGGCTTGCAAAAGGACTAATCCACTTCAAGACAGGAGTAAATCTAGGTTACGTGATCCCCAAGTGGCACCTTGAATTTCATAATTGAACTCTAGTAATTAGAGATTTCTTAGGCCGACTTCCACTACATTCGACTATTATTCACTCACAATGACTTACCAATAAAATTCCATGTTTGCATATGCAAATCCTCTGAACTCGTTATTGATCTGTGCTGGTCATGGGTCATTTTTCATTCTTGCTATATATATCTATGCTGAAGCCTTTTCCCAGATTTCAGGGTTTGAGATTTTAGCTTGATTAATGTATAGTTTCCAGAGCACAGAGTAAGAAACCACCGACAGTGAGTTATCTGTGAGTTTTTGAAGAAAGCTTGAATACAGGCCTAACTGCAACACAGTTCTGAAGAAATATTCTTCTAGTGGCACATACTAGGGAGAAAAAATTACAGAAGGGAACTAAACCGTTTCTGAAATCAGTTGTCCTCCACTGACTGCAGCATTAGTACAGACTTTTGGATATGTTGTGCTCCTAAAGCCTCCCTGAGCTCTTTTGTTCAGCACAAAGGAAGGATAATATTAGCACTCTCTGACCCTCTTTCCTGGCTTTCACCTAGGCCTTTCTGCTCCTGGAGTTCAAGGCCATCCTTGCCTATCTGACATTTAGACAGGAATTGCAAAAGCAGTCCTTGATTGCATTCCTCTACTCTTCCTCAAATCAGATGAGCAGGACACAGCTGGTACCCCATTTCCCACTAAACTCTCCTGCAGGTGAGAAGTTGATGCCTCTAAGGCGAAGAGCTCCAAAAGCATTTAATGACTTGCAAATTTGAACAGCACTTAGATGATTCTTTATTTATGAGATACATTTGGAACATTGTGTTTCATAGACACTGATGGAAGAGGTGAGTGAGTGCCTTTTGAGGAGCTCAGTACAAGTGTCAAAATAGTACATCAGGATATGCAGAAGTTGTTAATGGATCAGTCTTGAAAATCCAAACTGCAAGTCAAATATTCATACTTGTATCCAAAATCTTCTTCAAATACTGACAGGGATGTATTTCTTGAAATTACTCTTCCATGACTCATCCTCCTTTATCTTCTTTCAGGAATGTTACTTCTAATGGAGAGCAGTTTATATGAAGTGATGAGGTTATATTAAAGCTAACAGATGTGAACCACAAAATGCTCCATACATAACACCAGAAATATTCCTAGTATGAATGCTTGCATCTACTATTTGAGGATGAATGTTAGAAAGGTTAGTTAACTGCCTAGTGACAATATATCCTTAGGATGAAGGCAAATTTGCTGCACTGGTGTTTCACTTTGTCCATGAAAACACGTATGATGCATTCGCACTTTGACCTGGAGCTGCACCGAACACCTCACAAAGACAAAGCAAGATCTTTCCCAGAATTCAAATCCTGAGGATGCAATTAATGCAAAACAGAAGTCCCACCAGTTCTTAGCGTACTGGAAATTCCAGAACTGCACTGGCTAGTGAACAGCCCTTTGATTCAGTTTTCATCCTGTGCCTAACACTGCCGCACAGTATTTTCTAAAATAAACTAAAATAAATTATGCAAATTAACCATACAGGTGGGAATTCAGGAATGTGCAGAAATACATCCAAATCTTAGTTGTGACTATTTTGACACCTTTGTTTAATGAGGAAGTAAAAATGCTGTAGCAATCTTTCACAGAGAGCAGAAGTCTAGAACTACTGTGACATTGGCATAAAGGAAGTCATGTCACAAATTTTAATATTTGCTTTTCCACTTAGACATGAAGTGTTGACAAGCTTTCTGTCTGAGTTTGTATGGAAAATTATGCCTTTGGGGATAAACACAAAACCAATATGAAATATGAATAGAAGAACAGAAAAAAAAGAAGCTGAAAAAACACCCTATTAGGTTCTGAACTGTCAGCTGGATCACATCATGCTGGGCTGGACCTTGTGAAATTATCAAATCAGAATAAGCACTTGGGACAACCATTTTTTCCCTCTGACTAGAAAATTCTATTCCTGTTGAATAAATCTACAAGGCACCTAGTGGCTTTTCCTAATTTAAGACACTTTCCATTCTACTGTGTTTAAAACCATGTCAAAAGCTGGTTCATCAGCTCAGATATGGTGCCAATCTTCCATGCAGGTAGATTGATCATAAATATTCAGCCTCTTACAAATGACCACCAGAAAGATCCTTTTGCACTTGGGAGAGGACTTCTGAACTGGCTGTAGTCATCCCAATCTCTCTATATATTTTTTTCATGTTGTAAAATCAGTGTCCTTTTGGTATTGTGATAAACTCATATCTTATGCCATCTTTTCCTTTCAGCAGACAAAAATTTCACTGCAAATATCTACTTTCAGTACATCAGTAGATTCTCAACCTTTTTAAGCCTTCCATCCATGTTGTCTCTTGAGAGAAACTGTTGTACTGAACTACACTGAAGGTCTTTTTTTCTCTATTTTTAATCGAGGTCTGCAGGTGCCTAGGTCTTGGGAGTCACAACTTACACTGGTCTCAGGGAAGCAGAAGTCCTAACAAGTGTGGTTTATATGGTGTTGTGTATGCTCTCTCTCATTAGTGTCATGACTACAAACTGGGGCACTTTTGATGCCTGAACACTCCTTTAATTCACTCCTGTATACATCCTGTATACATTCCCTATAAACTTCGGTCTGGTTTTTTTGTTATCTTCTCACTGGGTGATAATGTCAGAAGTATTAAATTTGACATGCATTGCAATGTGCATTTGACTCATTTGAAAGTGTAACTTAGAAGACTAATCTGCTGCAGATTCCAGAGAGAATACGTGCATTGTCCAAGCTGAGAGTACAGTACATCTCCACCACAAAAAAACCAGCCTGTATTTTGTTCATAGGCAGGTAGGGAATTGGAGTATGTTCCATATTCCATCAAGGTTTGAGGTAGGTCTGAAAGATAACACAAGCATTCTGACATTTGCACTATATCAAAATCACCTTTGTTGTCATCATCACCTGATGAAAAAGAGTTTTATTTGGTCTGATGAGATTTCCTTAGTGAAAACTTTAGACCACACTCATGCATGAGGTATGGAGTCATGCAGTATGGAATTAAACCATGAGGAACATCCCAAAGATATCTCCTGTCGGATCATGACATCTAGGTGATGCCAAGGGTCCAGATCAGACATTTCTCTGAGAGACTTTCAGGAAGTGGCTGCCCTGAAATCCAGCACTGGCATTTATGATTCTATGATTCTCTGTGTAAAAATCAAATAAATTTGAACAGAGAATACTGGAATTTTAGAATTCCGGAATTCCTTTTTCAAAAATCTTTGCTCCTGATAGGAAGAGTAAATTCTGTCAGCTTGTGGATGTGAGGAGATGATACCTTCCAATATTAATATCACTCAAACCGTGGGGAGATACTTTCCTAGAGAACAGTGAAGTTACTGATTTGAGCAGACATTATCCCTTCATACCAACATCAGACTTTTCTACTCGGGAACAGGAAATCCTAAACAAATAATTTGCTTTAAAAGTTCTGTGTCACAATTAAAAATTGAAAATCAAATAGTCAAATGTAAAAAATATGCAAAGACTAGATTTATACACAGCTAATCTCTGTACAATGCCAGAATAAGGGATAATGCTGCTTGTTTCAGAGTCAGTAATAGGCTTATAGATAATATGAGATCCTGTAGGTGTTTCTTAATTTAGCAAATCCAAAACTATTCTATATATACTTCAAAAGATATTTTAAGAACCTCTCACGGTATCAGGGGAAGAAGGAGAGGCAACAGAAGGCTGTTTAGAAATCAGTATTTTCAGCATTCTTCATAATGTTCTGAATTTTCTGTAATAGGTGAAGGGTTCTTGTAAAACGTTCAAAATGCAGTTTCTTATTCCCATTATCCAGGATTTGCTGTTCGTTTCAGGTATTGTATGTTTCATGTTTTACAGAATAAATCTTCAGCTTAACTACTGTGATTACACTTTCAATTATGTTATAGATTTTGAGTACCCCAAAATTATTGAATTAAGGAGACTGCAGTATTCAATTTTGCTTAGGAAAATGTTCACTACAACTTGGAAGATGAATGTTATTGTAAAACATTTCCTTCAGCCATAATCTTTAGTGGTTCAAGTGTGCCAGAAATCTTGATTTGTCAGCCTCGTTGACACTATGGTTGATGCAGCTTGAGATGATCTATATGGTCCATAAGGGAACAGCTCCCTATTCTAAGCACATCCAAGAAAGTTAGGTTTGGTAGCATAAAATTATGATAACATATCTTTCACTCTGTGCAATTACATTATGTAATTTTCCCTTTTTTCCCTAGGAGAATAGCTGCCTTACAGTGGTGATGGTCTGACAGGTTTAGAGTTATACGTGTTCTCTGTAGTGCACTTTTCCTGATGAATTTATCAGAAAATTGCTTTGTTACTGCAGCAACCGTGTAGAGACGCTGAAGCAATGAAAGAGAAAAATAGTTTTGCCAAGATACCAGAGAGTAGGAATATTACTGTAATCAGTTAAATTCCTATTAGTATTTAGTGTTTTGTGTGTATATATATAAAAATGGGCTGCCCTCTGCTTTAATAAATATAATAACAAGGATATTAAATGAGATTTTAGAGCACCAATTATTTTGGAATTAAGCTTTTCCCAGATCAACAAAAAATTATATATTTTTAACACTATAAAATTTAATTTCTGAAGAAGTTCTAAAGAAAATATCTTTTTGTTGTTGGTTGGTTGGCTGGTTGGCTTTTGTTTTGGATTTCTTTAATTGATTTAAACTCAACCCCATGATTTATCATTTTCTCTACTAAGGCTTTCAGTTCTCATGACCTCACATCCAAATACCTTTTGGGCTTGTTGAAATTAGTTTAGTAAAGCAGAAAGGACATTTTCTACAATAAAAGCTGGGGATGAAGTCTGAAACTGCCCCCTAGGGTACAGTATATGCACAATTTTTATCATCCCTTCACACAGAAGTTTTAGAGCATTTCCTTGACTTAAGCATAATTTGTTTTCAATAAACTTTCATGCTGGACTATGTGCATAGCCTGACCCTGGGCATATTAAAAACTAAGTACACGGCCCTGTAAGAAGGACTCATGTCAGTCAGCATGGGCATTTTATGCTACGTTATGTAATTTGGAGAGCATTTCCCTGGCAGTACATATAGAATCTCCCTTTTTCACTTTAATTTTTATATTATCTTCTGATTTAACTTGTGTTGTTCCATAGCAGTTGTTGCTTGAGTTCACCAGGATGGAAAATGTTTCTTGATCGTTGTGGTGCTCACCTCTTCCTTTGGAAAGCATGGAACGAAAATATGAATGAAAAAATGAGACTATTTCTTTTCAGACTTCAGTAATCTATCACTTCATCAATGAAATTTCCAAACTTATATAGTCTACTTTTCCCAACACATATTTTAAAGCAGATAATATCCCAGACAAGACTGCAAATGAAGGCACCTTTTTCAAGTGTCTCAAGTGCCCTGTTTTCTCAAGACTTCCTATTTGGTTCCTTTTACACCTAGAACACGCATGGTCCAGATATATCTAAATTAAATTTGAGTATCTGAATTTGGGAACCTGAAGGATGTTGTACTGGGAAACACAGCTGGGAAAAGGCTCCTAAAAGTTCTATGATAAATGAGACATTTTTCTAGAATAAGTTAGAGTTTTGTTCCTTATTTAAAGAAGAAAATCATAGCTTATGAAAGATCCATTCTCACGTACTTGATTCATTTCACATTTTAAATTCATTGGAACAGCTGAGAGGACTTGGAAAACAGCCAAGAACAAGCCCACTTTATAAATTTTCACTTCTTTCATTTAAAATACTAAGGTGTCTGTACATGGGTTGCAAGACTTGAAACTCAATGCTTTTTCAATTAAAAAAAGATTGTTTCATTCCCTTTTTAGAGCTGATCGTTTAACCTTTTAATCTCTTATTGAGTTACCTCTTCCATTTGTACAGTAACCACTGCTGACAGTTCAGGCTGTGCGGACATGGGGGTAGGAGGTGGTGTTCCAGTTTCTGCTTTCTTCCGCCTCTTCCCGTACCTTGGACTTGTCCAGTTTTGTGGCAACAGAAGCTGACAGATGGCACTTGACTTCCTGTGGGGAGGAGAAGTATGGTCATTCCAAGGAAACATAGTTTTGCTCTTTGTTTCACAAAAGGCCAACTTGTCACCACTTACAGAGAACAATTGCCCAGCAAGAAATGGAATCACAACCTTTGCCTGCATCTATCCTTTACTCTGGGTAAGATGGGAAGTGTCTGTGTGTCTTTTTGCCTCAATTTCACATGTAGCTGCTAAGGCTACTGAATTACACTCCTTGCCCTTCACTCTGCTAAACTGTCAGGGGGTCCTGCAGGGCAGGGAGGACTTTCACTGACCAAGAGTGAGCTTCCCAATGATGGAGGAAGTCCTTTTCACTCTTATCACCACAGACAGCTGCCAGACTAGTCTAGCTGGAGGTTTTTAAAGATAATTCTTCAACAGATACTCATTTTTTCCTTATCCTATGATTCATTTGGGGATTTTTGCATGTAACACTTCACTTATTTTGAAAGGAAAAGTTCACACAGGGAGTGTACACACAGGGATCAGATCTTTGAAACTGAAGACAATATAACATCTCTTACTTCATTTTTGAGTAAGTGGTTGTAAATATTTATCAGATTGCAATGACTTTCACTGGCTGAGTATAGATTTTGTAGCTTTAATATCAGCACTTGTGCACGACAACACTAAGATTCTGTGGAAAATATGGAATCACAAGATTAAGTTAATCCCCCTGGTGTATGCTCTGAAACTAAAAATATTCTCTATTTATACTGAGAGGCTTTTAAAATCTATCTTCTTTACAAATATCTCCTAAAACCCCAGCCAGGGTTTCCCTAGCCTATGAAATGTTAATTTAGTGAATTCTTCCTCATTCAAGTATGTCTGAGAGACAAAGAGGGAGGAGAAGGAGTAGTACAAAGATGGACAGAGTGATCTGTCATTCTGAATGTTTGAAATCACAGCAAAAAAATATAGATTACGCTTATTTTTGACTATATTATGCAAAAGATTTTTCTGTTTTCAAAACTGCCAGGAGAAGAATAAATACAAATCTGACAATTTGCTAACAAAGCTGCAGGCATGTAATTAAACTCCACTCCTCTGGTTTTGGAGTTATAACTTTGGGTACAGTGAAAAGCAGGTTCTTGAAATTACTAATTGACAGTAGAGGCTTTGGTATAATGAGAAACCATTTGGCACTAGATAACTGAGTCTCCTCTAAGACTTCATCCTGACCTCGGGTTGTGATTCCAGCATGAGGTGTCAGGGGAAAGAATAGAGGTATCATAAAAGTGCCTGAGAGGAGAAACATGTCTGCTTTTTGCCTTGCTTCCTGCAACAGTGTGCTCAAGTTCAAAGGAATTTCTAGACTCTCTGCAGGGGGGAAAGGAGTCACATAAGAGCATTCATAATTAGCAAGGCTGCGTACAAGGTTGAGGTACCTCACAAATAATTGGGAGTTAAGTCAACAGGGAAACTGCCTTGAGATCACAGGTCCTAAAACTTCCTGATGGTGATTAAACACAAAAAAGCAATTTAGTTTACTTTTTATTCATTAACCAAGCCTGTGTTTGCTGAGGTTTAAGATTTGCTAGAGCTGTTAGGTCATCTATTATGGCAAAGGAGATTCAATTAACAAGTAATGAGACAAACGCTGCACAGGAGGTGCAAAGCTGCTCTAAGCTGCTTGCATTAAAAGGTGTAACCCCAATTGGGTGGCTGTGTTGAACTAGTGAGATCAGACAGGTGTAAGCTCCAGGTAACCAAGCAAGAGCAGTGCCAGACTGCGCTGCTGAGCTCAGCTTTCCGAGACTAATAGAAATCCTCATTAACACAGTAGACAGCAGTCACAGCAATGATGCAGCTGAACCCTGAGGGACTGAAGTGAGAAGTAAAAATAATTTTTAAAAAACGTCTTTACTCTTTGGGTGACAAAAGTCTATACGAAAAACTTTGACTCCCTCAAGTGTCCATAGGAAATTTTTTAGTGCATTGCACATAAACAGCAGATCACTTTCACCATTTTCATGGCTATTGCAGCTGTCCTTGGACCAATACAATTTAGGTCCCTTCCTGGTCTGCATTAACTTCCTGTGACTATGATGGGAGCAACAGCAAGTGATTCGGTGTTCAGTAAGTGGCACTAATGCAGATTTGAAACAGGTGAGTGAACTAAAATGTGCTAGAATATTACCTGGGTAGACCAAATTTCTGCTGGTGAATGCAGTAGCATTGATCACAGCAGGAAGGTTTTTTTAAAAACCAACTGTTATCTCTAGGCCACAGTCAGCAGTCCCTTTTTAATCTAATTAACTTGTTGCATAAATTGAACAGCACAGGTTTTTGGGCTTTTTTGCTGAGCTATATGCTGAGTCAGTCCATAAAAATTCAAAACTAAATGTCCCATGAGATTCAGTAGAAAAGTATTCTGAAATTCAATTGGTCCATGTTCAGGGTAACATATCACAGGAATGGAAATAGGAATATGAGTGGAGGATGGCCATTTTACTAGGGACAATAAAATTATTTTATGGTTTGATAGTCACCTACTTTTGGCATGATTTTGTACACTTAGGAAAAATATTTCTTTCTTTCCTAAGCACAAGCTGGGGTAAGGTAAGGACAGATCTGTACTAGAGCAGGAAAAGTGATATTTGACTGATGGGGAGAAGCAAAACATTTCAATGAATAGAATCAGAAGACATGGAAAAAATTGATAATTAACAGAGCAAAAAAACGCCTTCTGACTCTCTTTCATTTTAGAAACACAATAAATGAAGTCAGGAATGAAATTTCAGCAAAATATTACACAACTATGATATTGCTTTTCAGCACATCCTGGCTTTCAGCTGTCTTCCTTTAGTCACTCAGTAGGATTTTTTTCCCTCTAGCCATTTTGCTCTAAAGTTAAAAAAAAAGTGTTTGAACATGTCTTGGTACTTCAAGGTACTAATTTGTTTCAAAGTCAGAATTTCTAGGACTTGCTGGATTTGGTTTCAGTGCAAGGGCAAGCCAGAAGACCAGTCCTTCCTGGGCCAGCATAGCCATTATATCCACACCGTGTCACACACTTGTGACTCATTCTTATGAGTCACATTCTTATTATTTTTCTTATAATATTTATCATGTAGAGGAGGAAAAATGCATGTAAAGTAGCAGCTGCTCGTGACAGTGATGCCTGTTCCAGAGTTTCTTCCTTTTCCTTTTACAATGTGGTAATTGAGGGTCTACAGTTGTTTTCAGTCAGTAGGCTGCAGCAACCAGCAGCAAACTGGAATTTTGGACAAGCCTGTCCCTGAAGAGGTTTTAAAACATTACAACAATTTATATCAAGTTTCTAAAGAGTCTGGAGCTTCCCCTTAGTGCCCCACAGTAACTTATAACTGCCTGTCCTGAAGTGTTTCAACCAGATATCTCAGGCTCAAATATGGTACAAAATATTCTGTAATAATAATGGAAATTACCAAGATTAGTAGTTATATTTATGTTTGCTGAGCATCCTGGGTCGCAGTAGTTGTCAACCATGCAGTCAGTGGTGCAGTTTCCTGAGGGAAGTTGTGTTCCTCTCAGGAAGCCCATGAAGGTTCCCATGAATTGTGTCCGCCAGTGCTGAGCCTTCAGTTCTTGTGACTCCTCTGGCAACAAGAAACGCCTTAAGAAAATGGTCTCATCAGAGGTCAGATAATCTGGGCCCTGTTGTGATGGGATCACCTGGCCAGGGAGCTGCACTCTGCAAGGTATGAGCTGTCTGCTGCTGCTGCAGCACAGGACATTTCAGTTTGTGGACTCTGCCGTGGTAACTTTTTACTCTTCCCACTTGAGAAAACAGTTTTAATCACAATGCAAAATAACCCTTCAGTTAGGTGGTACTCTGGAGGCCATGGGGATTTATCCAAAGGATATGGCAAGGTTTTATGACCTAACAAAGACTCCTCTGCACACCAAATTAGGCATTGCAAGCTGTTGCAGAAGACTCAGTCCTCATTCCGATATTGTGTAATTATTTTATAAGCCAAGATACATTACATGCAGTGTGTTTCTTCCACAGCTCAAAGTTATTTATAGGGACATCAATAAAACACTTCAAGTCAGCTGTCATTGTGACAATTATGGAAAAAATATTAGCCTTCATTTGCTGGTGGAATATTTAAGCATTTTCCAAATTAATTATTCCTCTGAGGATTTAAATTATCCAACTTTAAATGAAACAACTGAAATTTTTTATTTTTTAATAATGTATGCAATCTTTAGAAAAATCCATGAGTATTTTTAAGCATCTGGTTTTGTGTTGCATTACCCAACATATTTATATGGTATAGACTTTGTGCACTGACAGATCAAACACCTCTGAAATTACAAAATATTTTCTGCTGCCCATTTAAATTTCCAGAAAAAGAATACTTTTTATTTTAAGATTTCTGAAACATTCTGTGCCAAAGTGCCTTGTATCCACTTCATAATGCAGACACTAAGCAAAGAAGCTGAGATCCTGCCTTGCCTGAGCAAGGACCTGAACCCTGCAGTAGCAGTCCAGCTGTTTTCCAAGTGAATTATATCTGTCATGTTTCCAAAGCTGAGAATCTTTCAGCACTTAATTAATTTTTCACAACATCCTGCTTGCAGACTTGCTGCCAGTGGGGAAGGTCCATGGAATAAGCAGGGTCAGATCAGGTTGGCAGGCAGGAGAAGCAAAGACATCCTGGGGAACTCCCAAGTGCTACAGGAACAGAGTCCTGCTCCAAGTTACTCCTCATAATAGTGACACAGCGTGATTTTGTGTTTTACAAAGTAAATAGGGTTTGCTTCTTTATTCAGTGAATAGTTCAAATGTGGCTTGTTCTTTGCCACCACAATGAATGTAAATTTAAGTTATTGCCTCCCTGGATTCCCTTTGTTTTCTTATGGGTACATTATTCCTATTTATTCTCTCTTGCATGCACTCAGTCTGCTTTGGATGCCTTCAAAGAGGGAAAGAAACACATGAAAATGTTGCGTGTTGGAAAAAATTGAAGATTTTATTGTGGTGCACCTTTCATTTCAAATGTAAACATTTCTTCGATCACAGTGAGAACAAAAAGAGTGAGGAACCAAAAACACTTGGAAGAATACAATGAATGAGAACAAATATAATGCAGGACTTTTCAGATATACCAGAAGAGTGAAAAAAATAATTAATTCAATACACATGGAGAAAAGTCAGATGATAAATAGTTGAAATAGTTTGAGTAGAAAAAGAAGTAGAATTATGTTCTCAACAAAACAATAATTCCCCCCCTACTTATGTCTTTTTATATGTACTTGAAAAATACACATTAAAAAACATAATTTCTATAGAAAATGATCCTGTGGTGCCAGGGAGCTGAAATAAATGAGACTTTGGGAATCAACAATTTTTTCTGACTCTTGTGACCCTGACTTTTATAATGGCTGATAGGCTTTTATTTTCAAATTTTTGTTTTCTGTATGATGCTTCTACATAATTATTTCAATATACATTTGCAGTGTGCTTAATTTCCTCACCTCCTACTCAATAATTTAAAGAAAATGCAAACTAAAACATTTATCACAACTTCTCCAAAGTACTTCTCTAAAAATATGATAATATATGACAGAAAAGATAACAGTAAGTGCCTTATCTGTGCTTGAAGAAAAAGGTCAAAATAACCATATTAAAAATTTAGACAAAACTATTTTCTTTCCCAGGCAAATTCATCACAACTTAAAGATAGTGTCTGAAGATGGGCAAGGAATTGAAAAGAAAAAGTGAGCTAAATGCCTGCTGGGAGTTATAACTTTACATAGCAAGTGGATTTATAAATAAGTTCTACTTGATTACAGCAGTTTATCAGATTTCAAGGCTAAAGTGTGAGAACAAGGAGTATGACCTTCACAGAAAACCAGACTGGGGATTATTCATGTGTTAAGACCTTTAGGATGTGATTAGTTAAATCCCAAAAGAAACATATAAGTATGAAAAATGCAGTCTGTTCCAGAGTGGATTAGTGGTGATAAAGGTGCCCATATTTTACTCCCTCATGACTCCATCTCCTTTGCCTCACTTGACCGGCCCCCTAGGATGGTGATCCATAGCATGGTCTTTCTGGTGATCCAAGCCTTTCTTCTTTGGGGCCCAGTGGTTGATCACCATGTAAATTGACAGATCTCATTCAACATCTTTGGAGAAGGGTCACCCCTGAGGACCCAGGGCCATTTTTCCCATTCAGTGCTGACTGGATGCCTTCCTGCCCTCAGTCTGGTAATAGTTTTTATTCAGACAGGTACAGGAGGGCAATGGTGCATACCCATAACTTGGGACAAGAAGATTCTGTTAGTTTTCAGTACTTCGCTGCCCACTATCTGGGATCAGTAGCACTTGGCAAGCCCCATGGAGCCCAGTACTTCCTCACAGGGAACATGCCTTCCTCCATGTCTCTGCCCTTCCCTCCTCCTTCTCTCCACAGAAAATGTGTCACCCTTGCAACAAAAGCTGTTGTGGACACATGACTTCTAAAACTTTCTGCCTTGTGAGAGACAGGAACGATCTGAGTTTATGACATAAATGATGCTAATTTCATTGATCCTGTGTAGTGTAGGGAGTTTTCAGGCAGCTGAATTCCACACACTGGTGCTGTGGATGTGTTTGTGAGATCAGACTGAGTCCATAGGCTGTGGACATAATCTTGACCTGAAGGTGAAGTAGGCTGCAAAGGTGTACAAGCTATTGCCACCATCACCCTGGGTTGAAGATATGGGGTTTAACTAGAGGTTGTTAAGGTGCCGGTGGTTTCTTTTCTATTTTTAATATGAAAAATAATCCAAATAATATGTGTCGACTTTTCTTCTAAAAACTTACCCCAGAAATCTCTCAAGAACAGTGAAATAAATGTGTACAGCATAACCTTTCCCCTGGAAAAGCTTCAGAAAATACTACTGTGAAAATAGGTTGAATCCTTTTGAAATAAGAGCTTCAGGCAACAAATCTCTCTACTAAAAACAAGAGAAGCCACTGTCCTTCACTGATTCCCAGTCAAACTCCCTGATTTTAGCTGCTTTCTGCATTACTTTGAATTAAATGCTTAGATCTTAGCAAGATAATCTGCATGAAGTCTCTGTCTTGGGGATTTCACTGGCTCAGTGTCCTGAAGAGAGAATCCTCTTCACATGAACTTTGTGAAGACAGAGATCAATTTTCAGCTGAAGCACAGAATGCAAATACGTATTTATCTTTCTCGGTAAAAAAATGTGTCTTCATAGGTAGAAGACTTCACTATAAATCAACTACGTAAATCACTCATTTTAAATCTTGGTTATAGCCTAAATTAGAGGAACGCTTGACATGTTTATTTCCTTAATAGATATGGAGAGCATTCAGTTTTTAAATGTTTGTATTCATTGCTTTCAGACTACACCTAGAGTGGCAAATGCACTGAAAACCAAACTCTAGTTCTATTTGAGGTGGAAGGGGAAATTTTTCTATCCATGCTCAAAATGCTTTTGGTTAATATATTGGGTCTGCACTTTTCTTTGGCAACTGCCATAAAATAGTTATTACATTTTGATCTCTGAGGAGCTTTCACTACCTGGAAATTTTCAAACATGGAAAGGGGGTAAAAAAAACTTCATAAAACTGATTATATTGGCTTAGAGTTATTGTCTGTATTTCGTTGCCGAAGTCTTGAAGGGCGGCTTGAAGAGTATTCCTATTGAGTAGTTCATAGACTTCCACATGTATGAATGAAGAATATGCTGCATTTTGGGGGTTGTTTGATAGCTTTAGAGGTTAATAATCTTATTAATTTCACCTAGTGATTATTTGCATTACAAAGATGATTTAACTGCATATTAAACTTACGTCCTTATTTGTACTTTTTCCAAGAAGACTCCTTATTGCTTTGGCATTTTCCAATTGTTTTGCTAAGTAATACCAGAGCTTGTAGGCTGCTCACAGCTTCTGCTGAGATGTCATATACCCTGGTACATTGGGACAAATTCTGCTGAAGTGGTTTTTTTCTTCTAATGTAAATGGAATGGATGAGAGCTTGGAAAGCAATGCCATGCTCAAGGTCAGTTCAGTTTGGTAGGACCAGTTTCCAAAATAACAAGCTACTCTTCAATTGTTTCTGTAAGAAAAAAGAATCCTGCTTCTTCGTTTCCTCAGAGCTCTTATTAGGGACTACATTAGCTGTGCTTATCACAATGTGTGGCTCTCCCTCCTCTTGTTGCCTTCTCAGGCTGATATGTAGAAATATCTGTGAGGGATGAGAATGGATCGTGCCTGCTGGTCCCTGCCAGCCCAAACCTTCTTTGGTCATTGGCCCTGGGAGCAGGCATCACTTTGGCATCACACTCCTGGTTGTTAGAAGGGCCATGCCACTGTTGAGCTGTTAGCTCCGTAAAGCTACGTAGAGGCTGGGGAGAGGAAGAGGAGGAGGAGGAGAAATGTCAGTCCCCTGAAGCACAGCACCTGTAGGAGAGGGAAGAGAGGGGAGCAGCCCCAGAACAGAGCACAGGGCAGAATGAAAGTGCAGAAGCAGGACAGCTGTGCTGGACAATGAATAATCAGTCACACACATCAAGCCAGGGTGCTTCTAGCTGGGCTTTTTGGAAAGTCCTCAGTGATTTAAGAGCAAAATTGCCCTTGACTTCCAATGGGGCTTAAGCACTTTCCAAAATTCCCTCCTAACCTGTCAAGCTGTTAGTTGATGTTCTTTGTACTTCACTCTTTTATAATCTTGCGCTTTTCTTGTTTTGGCTGCCTTGGAAACCTACTGACAGTTTCCATGGAGCAGTGCACTACAGTTCATATATATAATTAAGGCCTTATCTTTATATTTGCTGCTTCTACAGCATGACAATGCTCATTCTCAAATCCCTGAGCACCTAGAAGGCAGTCTTATCCTGGGGAAAAAATGAAAACCATGGAAATGTTCATATTGCCTTGTGTTATCCAGCTCCACATCGATGTCATATTTGAGCCCATGTTAATTGTACCAGCTCTAAAACACACTTCCTTTAGCGGATTGCAGAAATAAAATTTGGAGGTTAGCAATTGCCTTCAACACTCTCCTGCCATGTTGAGACATAAGGCCATGGTGGACCAGAGGATGATGGGGTGTGATTTGCAGCCTGGTGACTTTGGGTGTGGCTGGGAAGCTTGAGAGCAGCCTCTGAGGGGTCAGAATGGAGAGCTCTTTATAGCTGTAAAGGAGGAAACTGCTGAGAGAAATGCTTCCAGGAAATATTTGTGACCTCTAGCAACTGAGGGCTATGTTCAGCACTACCACACTGCAGCACAGCAGATTCATGTCAAACCAGCTGCAGTAAGCACGTCCCTGGGCAGCACATCTCTTCTATTTTCTCTTGAGGAGGTGAAGGCAAGACTCCTGGTTTCAAAAGTAATCTTTGTTGCATATAAGAGTTTCACATAAAGAAGGAAAATTCAATTGAAATACTCCTTTCCATGGGGCAGGTGAACACATTCAGAGAGATTTTGGAATTTGGGGAGTCTCGGCTTTGATTTAGGAATTTGGGGGTTTTTTTCACAACCTTCTGTTCTCCGTCCTTCTCACTGTGATTCACATATATTTCACTATATTTGAAATAGACAAAAAAATCCTAGAATCTTTGGTCTGAGATAAATGCATTTATTTGTTTTTCATTCTCTTTTGAACCTCCTGCATTCTACCTGTATCTAATTCCTGTTTATACAGGGGGGAAACACAGGTTGTCCAGTAAGCTGTACAACTGTAATTCAAAATGTGAACATGTTCTGATCTACAGTTTTGATGGGTAATGCAGTTCCCAATCCCCATCAATAGCCTTATTTTCCTGAACTCAACATAACAGTGAATGCTTACTGTCTGGAAGGGAGATATCCTACTTTAAATGGGCTGAGGTTCAAGACACGTCTGAGTTGTATGCATTGCTGCAGAACTGCTAGGAGTTGCCAGGGATCTCTGGAGATCGTTTAGTCCAACCCTGCTGTTCAAAGTCAGATAAACCACATTGTTTGTGTGAAGTCAGATTTTGAATAACTCCAAGGACAAGGACTCCAAAATCTCTTTGGAAAATTTGCTCTATTATTTGAGCAGCCTCATATTAATTTTTTTTTCTTATGTTTTAATGGAGTTTTCTGTATTTTATATTTTGCCCAGTTCCCTGGATAACACTAAGAGTCTGGTTCTGTCTTCTTTACTCCCCCACAGTCAGGTATTTGTACACATGGATAAGAAACCCCTGATCCTTATCCAGTGTGAAAAGACCCAGCTCTCTCAGCCTCTGCTTGTATGACAGATGCTGCAATCCCTAAGTCACCTTCATAGCCTTTGGCAAGACTTGCTCCAGGATGCCCACAACTGTTTTGTGCTGAGGAACCCAGCACTGGAACTAGTTCTCCAGATGTGGTTATACCAGCAGAGGAGAAAGATCAACATCTGCTGCAAATGTTCTTGTTATTGATATCTTGCACCAGAAACCTGTGTAAGGTGAAATGAGGTTTTTTCCCTACCAAATTATTTTATGATTCTTGAGAAAACATTGGAATCAGATAAAATAAAGCTGATTGGAATCAGATAAAATAAAGCTGTGAACTCCAAAACAGAATCTCCAAAACTCAGCAAGTTCCCGTCTTGTCTGACAGCAAGAGAAAATACATATACAATATTCTTACATCATTTGAAGTAGTTATACACTATGGCTTCTGTTTAGTGTTCTTAAATTCTCATTTATTCTCACATAAATTTGACAGTGTATTAAGCATCAGGTCCATGAATAAAGAAGTTTATCGATGCATTTAAAGAGCATTTGAAGTGCTCTTTATTTAGACTGTAAAGTTCTTGTGTTATTTCTTTGAGAAGTTGGAAAATGTTTTTGCACAAAAACAATGCAAAAGGTCATAATTTTAAGTACTGAAAATGCAAAATTACACAGTTTAAACTGAGTAGTGACTCTACATGTTCTAATGACATTGATTAAAAGATAATGGTCGGGGTTTTTTCTTTGAAGAAAAATGACTACAGGTTGGAGAACTCTGGTAACTGGAAGTTTTGTACAATGAAAGACTTAAGACAGACCATGATGCTGTGCATTATCTTAATTTTTCAATAAAATGCTTTTTAAAAATGTGAGAGAGGTAGACTTAGGTATTGTAGACAGATCTTGCAGCAAATGAACACAAAGTCACCATTAATGTTCAGTAAGGAATAATCATGTAGATAACGGATATAACACTTTAAAGACACATTTTATCACATTTTTCAGTGTGTTCACATCCTGATGAATTTCCTGCAGGGAGAAGTGCAGTGTCCAACAGGACTTGCATAGTTCCTGTATTTGTTAGCTCTCATGAGCAACTCAGTAGTGGTGATGTCTGATATGCCAGAATCAATTCATGAGAAGAAGTATAGGGTAGAAAGGCATTTGCTGGAAGACTAGGTACTGAATAAAGTAAATTGTAAAGAGTCTCTTCTATTTTCACAGGAAAGGTTTTATTTAGAGAATTTTGACTGCACAGTGATTTGCTAGCAACAAAACTTCTGGGGCAAAGCAGTAGCAAAGTGCAGGAAGGTGAGGACTGGGTTCAAATACACCACAAAAGTATTATATCTTTATTATTAAAAATGCTTGCAAAATATATTGCATGTAAACTCAGAGCTGTCGTATACGAGGTATCCATATATTCATTCCCAAAAAGTTAAGAACTGAAGTTGAAAATCTTGCCAATTTACTGCTGTCCGCTGGATCTCTCCCAAACGCATGCGTCTTCCCCTTCAAGGGAATGTTTTATGTCCATATGCTCATAGACACACCAGTTATAGCCTGACAAAAAAAAACCTTTGTGATCCACAGTTAGAAGAAACCTCTGGCAGGTAATGGCCTGTGTTTCAATAGACCTAAATGCTCTGTCTGCTGTGCATTTGCTGTGTGTGTTACTTGGCTTGGATGGGGTCAGGCTGTCACAGGCTATCAAGAGCTTGTACTTATGCTTTCTCTTTTGCCCAAAGGTAAAGACAAGACATAACGTTTCTATTAATATTTGGAATGGATAGCCTGGTTTAGCTTTTAATTTTTTCTGAGCGGTATTTGTACTGAGGTTTTTTGGCTTGCCTGTTGATTCTGATTTACAGTAAGCAAATCTTTCCTGTTTTTTTCCATTTAATATTGTAGCTACCTATCTGTGCCTGCAGCTATTTGTGCCTATAAGTGCTTGTCATCAAACTGTACCTGTAGCTTATTTTTTTCCTTGTAATGCTCAGCTTATCTGCTTGTGACTGGGATCCATATTTCTCCTTATCCAAAAGAAATGCATCTGGGATCACTCCTCAGATGAAGTCCTTAGCTGTATTAGCTGAAGTTGTGCACACACTTGGTGCAAGAGTTGAATATGTTAATGCTGAATTGACTGCTTTTCCATGGGATCCTGTTGTACCATGAAGATCAGATTCTGAGATCAGTTTGAATTATCTGTTTTGCTACTCTCTCTTTAGCATCTTTAGACATTACTCAAGCATTTACCCAGAACACAAACTGCAATTCCAGATGATTTTTTACGAGGTTTAACATCAATTAAAGTGAATACATACGTGAATTTTGTAAACCCTAGTTACCACAGGTTTAGTGGATGAATTTTTTAATTCTTGAAGGGTGGTCCTTGCCCCTAAGATCCAGTAGAAGGGCTGTACTAGTTTTTCTGCATTTGTTTACTCTTTTTTCAGAGAATTATCTACAGTGACTCCTAACTGGCAATATTTCATTTCGAGCTTATCATCATCTGTTTGTATATAAAGCTAGGACTGTGTTTTCCCCACGTACATGACTTTGCATTTGTTGAATTGAAATTTCATCAGCTGCTTTATGCCTCAATCACTCAATATCACAAAAGTCTTCTTCAACTCTTTGAAGGCAATTTAGTTTTGACAAGTTTGAATAATTTTATTTCATTAACAAACTTTCATATCTTATGCATCTCCCCACTTTCTGGACTTTTCATGAGGATGCTGAAAACCAGCAATGTAAGAGCAATCCTTCCCAGGGGAATTTCTCTCTCTTATGACAACTGAACAATTATTTCTACCCTTTGCTTCCTACCTAACTGTTGATAATTCATATTGTCTGTGAGAAAAATTTTCCTCTTATTTCTCTATAGTTTAGGTTGTTTAAAATACTTTCATGGTTGTCCTCCAAACCATGGACTAAGTGTCACAGGATGTCCTCACACTCCAGCACTGCTGGCCACCCCTGCTTCCCAAAGGGTATCAAAGGCAGCACTTGGCTCTTCTCCTATCTTTCTCCACTAACTAGATGACTTAGGAGACACAGCTTTCCTCCACAACTCTCCTCCTAACACACGGTCAGCACATCACATTTGTTTTTGTTTACCATTTTGTCAACTACTATGTTTACCTTTTGTTTTTGTGGCACTGCAATTTTTGGTCACAGGCACCACACCTGTGATGATACAAGCAATAAAGGACAGTAAAATCTTTAGACATTTGCAGCTTTCTAAGCAAAAAGCAGACAGGTGTATTCTGCAGCTGTAATTGTAGCTGAGCTTTGGCCTGAAACAATTTTACCTTAGCTCATGATAGTTATTAATAAGAGGCAGGATTAATTTGGACTTAAATTTTATCTAGCTTGAAAGAACAAGTTTCTGCTGTACTTTTAATTAGAGCTGTCCTACAAGTTTGTGCTCATACAGTTGATGAGAAGTAACACACGACACTTAGCTCTCCAGAGAAAGATTTGAAGAGCTCTCAGGAGCTCTTGGGGCTCTTATGACCTCATGTGTTATGTGTGTGCCATGTGCCAGCTAAAAGACTTCATGGTGTGGGCCACAAGCAGGCTGTGCATCAAGCCCCAGAGTGCTGAGCTTCAATTCTGATCCAACCATGAAGTACCTATCCCAAAAGAGCTGCTGATGAACAGATAGGAAAATGGGCATGTGCTGAAATAGTTACATTTGATGCAACTGAAAGACTGAAGTAAGAATAGAAGATGCCATATTAAAGCTTGTCACAGTGTTATTAGTACTCATTCTAGTAAGCTCAGTTATTTGTGTTTGATTTTAGTTCCTTGTGTGGTTGTATTTCCACAACCTTCTCCATGAGATCTGTGAAGATCCCTTTTAATACTTTTACTGTTTTTAAGTCTTTTACTGTTTTTAGGATCTCCTTTCTGAAGTTTTCTTTGGGTTCTAAATTTTACCTACTATGTTTTCACTAAGAAAAAGTAGACTGTTTTGGAAAAAGATCTCCATTTGTGTCCTAGCCTGAGAACCTGCTCTCAGGTACTGATTCACCTCTCCTTGAAACAGCCTATAAATCACCCTATAATATGGATCATATACAATCAAGTTAAGTGATATAATGAGATTATCTGTATTCATAGAAACTAAAGAGAAACAATTCAAAGAATAGTTTCTTGATCTGATGCAGAGTTTGACAGATCTAACTCAGTGCTGAATAACTATGGTTAGCAGGTACATCTTCTGCTAATGTTTGTCTTCTTTAACTGGATGATTGCAGAAGCATTTGTGATCTGAATAGCCAAACAGATGTGAAATCAATGCCTGTTATTGTTTTGCCAGTTCTGCCTTGAAATAAGGAATCTTCAAATATTTCCTGTAGTCAAATCCAGCTGCTCAAATGCCCACAGAATAAAATTCTCTGACCAAGGTGTGTTGGGAGCATGAAGAAAGGAGTCCTACAAAACTAAGCATTGCATGAATTAAATTGTAGAAAATTGGCTGCCTCCAAGCTGCTAGTTTAGGGGTTAGTTTACCAAACAGCAAACGAGATTAATACATTGGATTTGTCCTCCTGATAAGAAAAATTTTTAGTCATCTATAGAACCAAATTTTCCGTCTGTTCCTACTGGAATATACATGTCTCTCATACACTGGTCATGCCTATTCATTGTGGGTGCACTCCAAGAAGCCCAAGGATAAATTTACTAACAAGCAAGGTAACTCCCAAGTTATACCCTGCTCTTCCTATTACATATTAGGGAATCACTTCTGCATCTTTTCACCATCACCCTTTGTACCAGACTATGCAATAAGTTTGTGTAATGTTCTGAAAACTGATGGCCTGGTAGAAAAACCTGTAGTTACCCTCTGGTATGTGACCATACATCTCTACCCATCCCGAGGCCAAGAATTTCCCACCTACAGAAGTTTTGAACACACACTGCAGTGGCATGTGTATTTGCACAACGTGCTTTGTGGGGCCTGAGACTCTTTTTCTGTGTGTGGTGAGAAGATCTTTGCACTCTCAGACACTGGGGGTACCAAGTTGCTTCTCCTTCAGTCCCTCCAGGTCCTCTTCCTGAGGTTCTGGCTGCACTCCTCATCTTTTATTTTTCACTTACACCATTCCCATCCAAGGTCTCACTGAGTAGTGGTATCTCTTTTGTCCAACTCCTCTTTGCCTGTCCCAGTCTTCAATACCACCAGTAGGAAGAAGCTTGACTGGTGAATACTGGTGGAAGTCCTGGCAGCCATGGATCATATTTCTGCTCCTTCATCTGCCATGTTAGCAGGCAGAGCACAGCAGGGAACATCCACAGGCTGCTTGGATGCCTTCAGGGAGCAGTTGGTACTGTCAGGTGAACTATTCTGATCGTCCTCCTGTCGTTCTCAGTCTATACTTATTATTGCTGCTGTTATTATTATTAATTAGCTAGTTACATTTCTCCCTTTTGTCATCAGTTATCTCTTAACTGCTCTGTTTTTTTCTTGATTGCTTTTACATTATTTTTGGAGAAGAAAATGAGGTAGAATGAGAGAAAGACAACAGGGACAGAACCAGTGGGAACAGCAGCCATTAGCCAATATCTGAAGAGCAGGGCAAGCACATTTTATACCAGCCTTAATACTGTCCCAGATGCTAAGTAACAGCTTCAGGGGCTTCTTGACCCTACTGCAATTTATCTATTTTGTCTAGGCTGCAATGGGTCTTCCAAGTGCTTAACCAGTCTCTCTTTTAATGTATCTCTGCTTGTAATGTTACTCATAAAACAAATTCTTTTAAGCTTGGCTACATATAATGACGTTAACTCATTAAAAATGGAGAGATGTCCATTTTCAATCATAGAATTAAATAGAACACAGTTAAATTAGTCAGGAAAAAAAGACTAAAAACATCCAATTTGGATTCATGGCAAATTTAGGTAATTGTGAAAGATGTGTACAGTTAGTTTTTATTTAGTTTTTAGCTGAAAGATGACATCAAGTGTGTCTGCTTATGAATATGTATCAACCATAATACAAACTATTCTGCATAGGAAATTTGACTTAACTATGTGTTAGGAGACAGTTTGCATCTGTAATTATATTACCATTCACTATTGTGTAAAATTCCACTCTGTACTAATTACACTTAACAAACAGAGTGCTTGTTGTTATTATTAGTGGGAGACATACAAAACAAAAGATATTTTCTAATTTCTTGGTATTCTAATAGTAGTGAAATATCCTGTCATATTTGAGTCATACTGTAAATCAAATCGTTTAATGAAGATTTGATGTCATATGTTTGTCTTCTAGTTTTCAGATTCAGACAAATATTATTTCCTGACACTTGTTTTCAGCCCTGTTTTTATGGTAATGTGTTTTCCCTTGACATTCTTGTTCTGTTTTTAAAAAGTATAAAATGACCTAAATACAGCAAAAGAATCTTGGATAGTTTTTGATTTATGACATGTATAAAATAAGGTATGAATAGATGTCTTATATTTTCTCTTATCTTAATCTTGTTACTATTGAACGTGGATCTAATATAGTTTATTAAGAAGTTTATTCAAGAGTGTGTTTCTTCACCTTTCACTTTGTAGTAAAGCTATCTGAATTTATTTAGAATACTATAAACAATTTTGTTCAGTGGGTCAGAAAGTGAAGATTTTTAGACTGGGTGAGAAAGAGAATCCACAGTCATCTGTTTCTTTCCATTTACCAAACTGTTCATTGAAAACGGTAGAGGGGCCACAGCTACACCCTGCCATTGTGCTGGTCTGGAGGAGCATCGTGGCCAGTGCTGAGGGTTGGCTCCTGAGAGGTGCTGTCAGCAGGAGCTGCTTGGGCTGGGGCCCTGGAGGGCCCTGGAGCTGCTCCCTGCCCCTGGGAGCTTCCAAGGCCCGTGGGCTCGCTCCCAGCTGAGGGCGGGTTGGTGGCCGGCCGCCTGCGCAGGTCATAGCGGCGCTGCGGGCAGCGGTTGCGGGCCCTGTCCATGGCCATCTTCCTGCGCAGGCGGGCGGGCAGGCCCACCACAAACAGCTCGTAGTCGTCCTCCCCTCGCACGGAGTGCAGCACCTGCTCCAGGGCCTGCCTGCACACGGGGCAGTCCTCCCTGCCCCGGGCCCAGTGCCGGATGCACCTAAAGCAGAACTGGTGCATGCAGTAGGCCACGTAGGCCGGCTTCCTCACGGCTCCCAGGCAGATGGGGCACTTGGAGCCTACTGCTGCCTTCAGCGGCCCTGCCTGGGGCAGCTGGGCCAGGCCACCGCCCCTTGCAGCAGAGGCGCTCTCCCCCATGCTTTCTTCGGCACTGCTTGCCATGTGCTGCCAAGAGAGGCGTCCCAAGTGCTGGAAGTTGTCTGGCAGAAGGGCTTGCTGGGGACGCTGAGCTGCTCCCTCTCATTAGCGCTGCAATGTGGACGTCACGCAAGCAGAGGGAGAGGCACCACAGTCGTCGGCTGGCCCAGGGAGGGGTGGGGGAAAGGCCGAGGTTCACCAAGCAGGAAACCTTCCCAGCTCCTCAGGGTAAGGTTTCCCCTCCCAGACCACCTCTACAGCTACGAGACATCATAATCCTTCACTAGGTGGATTGGATCCGTTATGACTGACATCAAAATGTGACATCACAATGGGCCATCCTCACCCACGGCACTTGGCACACACGCCTGGGGCTGCTGCAGAACCACTGCCCACTGCATCCCACCTTGTCTCATGCTCAGCATTTGTGTTTCACAGCAGTCACCGAGGCCTTAGCTGTGTCTTCCCAGGACTCCAACACATCCAGAAAGTTTCAACTTTCTGGTTTCATTTGGTTCAATGGCTTTGACACACATTTATTTAGCGCAGGACAGCATAGCATGGAATAGTTCTAATTGGCAGGGACTAGTCCAACTGCCTGATCACTATCTGGCTGACCAAAGTCCAGTGGTCAGGCACTGAAACAGGCTTCCTAGAGATGGCACACAAGATCCTAAGAACACCAGTGAACATTTCAAGGTGTTTGTTTGCAGTTCAGACAGCAAGGCCTTTGGTGTGTTTTGTAGCTATTTTTAAAGCTCATCATGCCCCTTCCATTTAGCCATGTGCTTTGACCTCAGTGCAGCCAAACAAAAAGCGAGAGCTATGCAGGGAACAAGTTATTACGACAAGATACACAACTTCACAACATGTTTTGCTTAGACAGTTGTTGTGACCCAACGACTTTGCTACATGAAAAAAAGCCCCTCTTTTAGCTTTTTTTCTCCAAAGGGACTCCTTACTAACATTTTGAGTAATCATATTATTTGCAAAGCAAACACTTCAAAACCAAATTCTTCTCTGACACAGAAGACCAAGCAACAAACTGTTGGACAAACAGATGACAATTTTGATCCACTAAGAAACAGTGTAAAATTAGGAAAAAGGCATAGAATTTTAAGTTATGTTATTGTTGCTAATATTTCCCATGAATCTACTCAAATCATGGTATTCCCCATATCACTGTCCACCACCACATTTTAGTGTTAACAGCTTTCTCAATAGAAACAAGTGAATGGGCAAAATCTTATGAATAGATTCATTTCCCATAATTACATTGTAAAACAAAGATATGTCTTAGATTGCTTGGTAAATGTACCACATCAAAATGTGAATAATGTGACCAGATCATGAATACAAGATGCTTAAGTGAATGATAGTAAGCGTTATGTTTGACCATCTGATTGTACAGCTGGTACAGATTAAACTTGTTACTCTCTATAAATATGCTATTTTTTGTAAACATATGTGTATGTTTGAATTTCTATATTCTAGATAGAGTATTATATATATTTATGTAAAAAGATGCATTTATATTAATTATATATTTCTAGAAATACAAACATAGAGTTGCAAAAACAAAAAAATTACAAAAGAATGTCTGTGTGAAAATAAACAAAATACAATTGGAGTTGATCAAATTAACTTTAAACCAGCTTCTGTGGAGTCTCAGTATTATTTTTTATGTCTTGAACATTATTCTTCAACTTTGCTTTGCCCTTAAGTGTGTGATTGCCTCAATATCCTACTGAGGCAGCACTTTGAAAATGTAGTTGCTTGTTTCCATACTTGGAGTCATCCACAGAATTCAGCTGTGCTCCATGCAGCAGAGAGGAAAATAATAAAATAAATGTGCTGAAAGTGACACCTGACTACAAAGTTCTTCCAGGTAGTAGGTTTTCTGAAGCAAACTTAAAAAAATGTATTTTATTTTGGGAAACCTGCAGGAACTAACTTCCTCTCACTCATCCTTTTCCCTAAGTCTATTACTTCTTCTACTTAGTCTGCATATTTCTGGCCAATGTTCATTTGTTCTGAGTGCCTCCCAGAATTGCAAAAACCATGCCAAGGTTTTGTCAATAGGTTATAAACCTAAAGAGAATCTTCCTTCAAGTGACCGTGGTTAATTCAAAAGACATCTCTATGGGCCCAGTATATACACAGGGCACTGGTATTGTCAACAGTGAGCAGATCATTTTCCTGTCTTTCTGACAGGCCACTTAATTTGGTCACAGATCTAGTTTCTAGAAATTTTAACCCTCTTGTGTTGTGTAACGCTGTCACTTGTATGCATTGGTTGTCTTCTTATAATACATGTATGCACATGCACACAGGTTTTTAGTGTTGAAGGCTGCACAGGAACATAGTGTAAATTAAACGGGATCAACCAGTATTCTCAAATCTCCAAATATCTAAAATCACATCGGTCAAGCCCAGTTCTCCAGAATGGACATCTTTGCTGTTAGTGAGCCTTCTCCCATAAAATAAAACAAACCTCTTCTCAACTTTGCAGTTTACACTTCACTAATGCAAATTTGTTCATCTGTCTAGGAAAAGGGGGACAGAAACACTGAACTGGCCAGACTGGATTTTATACAGATAAATAGATGACTCTTATCCTCCAGAATGTTATCGCATTGCTCCAGTATTTAATGCCTTGCTTTGGACATAATTGAAGAGCAGGTTTAAAGAGGTCACTGCATTTTCAGTTGCATAGACTAATTTGCATTTATCTCTTATTTCATGTGAATTCTGTACAAGGAAGGAAGGAAGGAAAGAGAGAGAGAGAGAAAGAGAGAGAGAAAAAGAGAGAGAGAGAAAGAGAGAAAGAGAGAGAAAGAGAGACCGAGAGAAAAAGAGAGAAAGAAAGGAAGAAAGGAAGAAAAGAAAGAAAGGAAGAAAGTAAGAAAAGAAAGAAAGAAAGAAAGAAAGAAAGAAAGAGGAAAAGAAAAGAAAAGAAAAGAAAAGAAAAGAAAAGAAAAAAGAAAAGAAAAGAGATATTTGCAGTCACTTTTGTGGGATCAAATGGTTTCTTTTCAGAGGTTTTCTTCACTGATAGAAATGACCTCGTTCCCCTTCCATTTTAAAATTTAATCATGCTGGTATTTTGGTGGTGAAAATATAAATGAAGTCTCATTACAACCAAGTACATGCAGGGTCAGTAAATTCTTTCTGTTGGAAAACTAGTGAGATGAAAATGAGATGTTAATAGAATATCCATCACATTGATGAAACTGTTGATTGAAATTCACCCTCACATATAACCTATTTGTAATTTCTTTGTAACAATGTATATTAATGGGGTCTTGGTACTTTCTTATTAGTGTTAAAATGATAGGAAGAAATGTTTCCAATTCAAAATCTTTTTGCTGTTGGGTTTCACAAGAGCAAACCTTAGTTCTCGTATAAAAATCAATTACTTTTATTGTCTGGATAAAACTCAAGAATGTATTAGAGAGAAAAAAAAAAGGAGGCTTATTTATATTACTATATGTTATGCTTAATATAGTGGGTGAATTTTTCCAGACCTAAAAATGTCTGAATTAAATTTTTGTTACTAAGCAGGAATTTATAGTATTTAAAGGTAGCTCTGAGGAGGAATTTAAATAATGTTGTTTGAATTCTAAGACTGAGTTCAGTATGATTTTCCATTTTGTTCCACTTTCTAGGTGAAAATTGAATAGCTCATTCCACAGTATGCATTTTACAAAGATCATATACAAAAAGAATTAATCTGTGTTGCATTTCTCTTTAAAAAATCTGTACAAAATGAAGTATACTGGTCTTTTCTTCTAACTGGAAAAAAAAAAAGAAAACACTAAGTATGGGAAAGTTAAATCATCCAAGGCATAGGTTTATACATGGCAGTCACGATGCTTGATAGAGCAAAAGTTGCAATCAGATGGCTTTTGAATTAAGTTGCAATCAGATGGCTTTTGACTTAAGTTGCATAGCACCTTACTAGTTAGGTCTTATTTTTGTGAAATTATAAATTAAGTTATTTTGAATCCAACTGTATCTCAAGGGTTTGTAAATATGCTGCTCATTTTTGCCATCTTAAAATCCAGCTCTTCATTTTAATTTGCTACCACATGAACAAAACATCCCTAATTATTTTGAAATGAAAGATAAATTCTTCCAAAAAGTCTTCTTTATTCATTATCTGCTCACATTTTGATCTGGCCTTCAGTGTTTTCTTCTTTCAGCAGTGTTTCAGAAAGTAAACTGTGAAGAGAGTATCTTGATAGATGACAGTATTCAAGTGCATAAGGAAGCTATATTAGTTCCTCAGGTGGCATCACTGAAGCAATAAGAAAATTAATATGGATGTGTTTGGATCTTTTCTCCCATGCAGAGCTCTGTGCTCTCTCTCTTCAGTGCCCTGAACAACAGAAGCATGGGCATGAAGAGGACAGCTTCTTGTTTTCTCATTTTCTTGCCCTGCTAATCGATCCTGTACCCAAGTTGCCCAGACGGCTGCTTATTTAAAGCAGGCATCCAAACCTTCTCTGAGTCGTTTTCATTCTACAGGTAACAAAGGGAAAGAATTGTCTTAAGTGGCACTGAATTTCTTAGTCTAGCACAGCAGAGCACACATAAAGTTAAAACAAGGGCAGACAGCAAATCTGAAAGATCAATGCTCATGTCTCTAACCTAAACTGTGTTATGGCTGTGTCTGGCATTACAAACAGCATTGGATTTTTCCAGCAGCAGTTTGTACTAAGGAATTAAGTCTGATGTTCTCTACTGCCATAGTAGGGCAGTTAGGGAGTGAGCTTCTATTGACTTGGCGTTCAAATGAGCTGTATTTTTTTATAAATCACCAGTGTCTTGGCATGCAGAGCATGCAAAAGGTGGATCTGAGATTCAAGGCATTAAAGAAATGTTATGAAGATCGATTGGAAGCAGTGATTAACTACTTAGTGCATTACAAGCCAGCATTTCCTCATTCTACAAAAAGGCTATATTGTTATAGCTCACAAAGCAAAAATGTTTCTTCATTTGTAAAGTTTCCCAATTCACAATCTCAATCATTTAAAATATGCTACTTTGTACACTTATGGTAAGATCAACTCCATGCGCTTTCCATACCCTGAAGAAGCAATAGCTTAATTTTATCTGTTGGCAGATTTTGTTATGGCAAAGGTTTAGCAGAGTGTGGGAACTCTAACAGGAACTATTGACTAAGTATGTGTGCTGTGATTCTGAGTTTGTACATCTGTCAGCAGTCAGTGACAATTTGAACTACTGTTGCATCCTTGTTAAAACTGTACTGTGTAATATGTTATCAGCAAGTGGCAGGGCTAACAAAATCTGTAACAAACCTCAGCATTTTGCCCCTGGCTGTGGACAACCTGCAGTAACGACAAAGTCAACAAAATGGCTTACTGAACTTGCACCTCTGCTGCTAATGACCTACATAAATAACTGGCAAATCTACATGGCATGAGGAGTTTATCTGAGTGGACAGCCTGTTTTTCACTTTTTGAGTTTCACTTTTTGAGTTGAAAATTAAATTATTACATCAAAAATCATCAATTTGATGAAAATATAAAGTGCTTCTTTCTTCCCCAGAATCAGTATTATAGAAGAGTTAATCTGCTCTGGTATTCAGTCACTCTCAGAATGCAGCTGACAAAGTAGAAACAGGACCAGTGTGGAGAGAATAAACTACAGGTCTGGTGTCTGGAGTAATATACTATAGCAACTCATGAATTCTAAAAATAGGGCTGACACAATTAGGTTGCAAGCAAACATATCTACATTCAGACAATTGGCAACTTCTCTTTGAGAATTGTAACTCTACACAAGATTTAAATTTTTCTTGAGTGAAGCCTAACTGCATCACCAGATGCCTTAGAAAACCAGAGAGAGTTTTCTGGGATTGCACAGAGATTAGAAAAACAATCACAAATGTGACAGAAAACTGACCACCAACTGAAAATGTACAAAACCACATGTACAGTTGACTGACTGAAATTGCAAAAAGTCGTCTTGCCCCAAACCAGCTATTGCCAACCATCAACTTGTAGATGCAAGACTGTTTCAAACAAACTGGAAACCCTTGAATTGGTTTTGAACCTGTTGCAGGACAAGATATGATGTTCAGAATCAGGATGATACGCATGAAATAAAAATAAAAATTGAGTAAAATCGGGATTTGTTCCATCAAGTCTATATACAATTTTAATTTTTTTTATTTTCCTCTGCTCTGAGAAACCATTGATTGGTATAACATCTTCTAGTTGGAAACTCAGTCTAAACACACTCTAAAATGTTTGCTTTACTTTCCTTTATATCACTGGTATAATTCTATGCATTTCCTCCTGTTTGTTTAGGGTTTTACCCTTTACAATATCTTTGAATAATTATAATGTAATAAGCATCCTGCTAGTCACTTAACCAAACAATGTTTCAATTGCTTGGTTATCCATCCTGACATCATGTTAATATCCTTTGTTCTTTTTTCTCAGACTGCATACATCTTTGGTATTTGAAGCACTAAGAATACTACTAGTTCAGTTCGCATTCCGAAAAAACCTGCAGAGACAGGCAATATGTTTTCTCCTACATGATGTGCTCCTGCATAAACAGACCCTGTCTTCTTGTCATATTACATTTATAAAAAGTCTCAAAGTGGCCACCACAATCACCTTCACGACCTTTTCTGCAGACAGTCTTCTATTTCTTCCTATTGTTCTTTCAGTTACTCTTCCCTTGCCATCTCGTTTAGGATGGATCTTGCAAAATTTTATTTCCTTGTATTCTAAAATCGAAGTCTCTTTCATGTTGTTCTATCTTCCCTTCTGAGCACAGTTCATAACTTACTGATATCTGCTCCAGATTTCTTTTTTTTTCCCTGTTGGGACTGGAAGATGAAAACCCACTGCAATTAAGATCTCCACATTTAAGCCCTTTCATCACAGTAAATACATTTGCATTTATCATTACTTTTGCACTTATCTGCACTGAAAAGCACAAGTATTCAATATCTTTTTCCCAGGTAGGCTGTCTGGGACCACGCTGAACTAGCTCTGACTGTTCCTCTGTGAATACACACTGTGCTTAATCTCTGCATTTGATCAAGGGTCGATGTTGGGATTACTCTGTGTTGTGGTTTAGGAATGATATTTCCCAATTTAACACGCTCTGAGAAGAAAATGTAAACATATTTTCTGTTCAATGTTTTTAGGTATTATGCCTATGAGTTTTCTTTTACCACACCAAGTTGTTCTCCCACACAGGGCAGCCATGTTTGCCTGTAGTTTCTTTACAAAATCACTCTCTTGAAACTCGGAGAGGAAAAACAATCTGTGGTAAAACTCTGCCACAGAGTGCCTGTTAATTGTGGGTTAGCCAGTTGCTCAGTTTGTGCCACCTGCTAAAGAAAGATAATAGTCTTGTAATTGCCTCATTCACACATCTATTTAGATTATAAACTCTGTAAATAGGACTTTCTCTTACCGTCTTGTTTAGCCAAAAGAAGCCAACCAGGCCTACTGCAAAACTAAAATATATTGTTGGTGTAATTTCCCTACCAAAAAAAAAAAAAAGGCCCTTTCCTTTTAAGCAGACTAGTGTTGCTAGAGCACATTAATGGAAGTATAATTATGAGAATCCTCTAATTCCTAATATACCTCTTCAGAAAGCATGAAGACTCTTGCATTTAACCACCGAGTTTATCAGTTTCCTTCCCTCTTGTTCTGATGTAGGGCCGCTGATAACTGAGATCATAACACACATTCTGCATCTGAGTCCAGAGGATCCAAAAGAGCTTTCAAAACTATTTCTGAAGAGATGCTTTCATTCCTGATTACACTGACCCCTGCACACCTTTAATTTCTGTGATCAAAGGCTCAACACTCCGTCTGCCAACAAGATGCCCTTATTCATCTAACAATGCTCAGACCTTACTGGTTGTGTTGATTATGGATACCTTTTCCAAGTATTGAATTTCTGCGTTTTAGTAGACATTGCTTTTTACTCTGTTAAAATACAGGATGGACTCCCTTTCTTGCTTCCCCCTCTTATCTCCAGGTCTTTGAACTATTCCAGATATGGATCTGGAAACACAAAAAAACCCTGTGATCTTTCCTTTGCACCATGACTGAATTTTGCTATAATAAATTCCCCTTGGAATATTGCCTTCTTCTCTGGCTATTACAACCAAATTCAAGTCCAGGTACCAGCTGTTAGCCTTTCTGCATCTTTCCAGCAGGGAGTTTTCACTTGCTAGGCAGAGAGATAACAGGACCTGTTATTTCCTTTGGCAGTCCTAGTTAGAGACAATTTTGGTATTAATCTCAAATCTGTTTTAGTGTTTCCAAGTCTCTCTTGTTACTTCTCCCTGCCGTTGTTAGAGCAGAAATAAAAAAAGTGTTTTCAAGAGTGGTTCTAACAGTGGAAACATGCCTTGCTTCCAATGGCAATGCTTCAAACAGTCACCTTGGACTCAAAGCAAAGTCATTTTAATAAGTCTGTAATTATGACACACCCTCAGAATTGCCTTTGCTATGATATTTGTACCTTTCTAATACTTAATTTTTATATAAGTTATATACCCCATTTTCCACCATTTCTTCCAACTTCAATTCTCCAAAAGGAAAATGTTAGTGAGCAGAGCTATTGTCCGTATAATGCTCCATCTCTCCTTCACTTATGTTATTTTACTTTGTCTAGAAAAATCTGTCCTTATATATTGAACTGAAGCAGAAGAAAGGACTCACTGGAAAAGAAAGGTAGAAGTAATCTAATAAATAAGAGAAGGAAAATTCAGGTAAAACAAATGAAAGAGTTATAAAGGGTGGGAGAGACTTGAAAGGTATATGCTGATATGCTGAGTTTAGAAAGATGAGGAAAGGGCAGAAGAAGAAATGAAACCAAGAATTTAGTGTGGTGGTAAGCAAAGAAATTATGTACACAGCAACAATTTAATTTAATGTTAAATGGAGGGTTACACTTGCTACAAGATCTAATGGATGCATGAAGATCATTCCCGGAGAAAGGATTTTAACACCACGTTTGAATTCCTTTCATTCTTCAGTTTCAATCTAAGATTAAAGTATACATATGTTTTTTAATATCCTGTTTCTCTAGAAAAAGGGGGACAGAAACTGTGCTGGATTCAAATAGCTCCAATTATAACAGAAACTGTAGTGAACACTTTAAAATGTTCTAATTTAAATACATCATAAATATTTTACGCATATCAGCTTCTTTTATGCTTTCAGACCTAGCCTAATGCATGCTTTTTGCCATGGTTACTTTTCTGTAGTTACACTCAAGCAGAGATGGACCTCTTTTGCTTTTTCTTGTAATAATTGAATGTTAAAAATTAAAAAATTATTCTTTATTACTATTTTCTTCCTATAGGTTACAATACATTGGAAAAAATTGATAGCATAAACTTTTGGAAAGTGAGACATTCTCTGTTATGATATCTAAAATTTCTTTTAAAAGATTTTTTCTTTGGATTTGTTGAAGAAGGAGGCATTTCCACTTAAATACATATTTTTTTTTAACTTGCACTAATCATATTCTATTTGATTTTCCTTTCAACATTAGCTTCTGTTACATGACATCTTATTTTGCATCCCAGAAGTGTCTACCTTACCAAATTCCCTATAAAATTATTCCAGTATTGTTGCCTGGATGCTCAATGACAATCTGAAAACAGATATTGAAGGTTTTTAAAGTCTTGGGTTTGTTTTGTGTCTCTTTAAACTAAGGAAGAAAACAAATCTGGACAGGAGTTATACGTGGCAAAAATATCTGAACTGGTCAGCTTGCAGTTTCTGATAATAAGAGATAGAATAACACAAATATGAGACTAATAGAAGACTAAAATGCTCCTCTAGATGGCCTTTGAGATGTCATGGTGCTTGTAACTAATGCAATATCAATTATCTTAGGGGAAAAAATGCCAGGTGTATAAAAAAATGCTTCCTCCAATTATGATGATTTGTCTCACTCTGAAAGCCCTGTGAGGAAGGAGCTTTTCATCCTTTGGACTGCTGTCCAACCTGCAGAAGTTGAATGCACGGATGCTCCTTCAGGGCAGGATTGCATTCACTTTAGAGGATTTAGAATTACAGAGGCAATAGCACTTCTGCTTTCAGCCTCACTCACTATACCACAGCAAGAAAGACACTCTCTTTTCTACAAGATATTTCTACGAGAAGTTAAGATAGTCTCTGAACACTATTGAAAAAAAAATAAAAAATAAAACCAGAAAAAAGTAAGAACCTCAAAACACAGCCTAGTTTCTGGGTTTATTCTTGGAACAGACAAGCCCCATGATGCTCCCTGTTCACAGCTTGAAGAAAACAGACAATTTAGTCCCTATTATTTAACAAAGAAACTGTGGTTTCTACTAGGCATCTGAGGACTACACACTGACCACGTTTTCGCCTTATAAATAACAGATCACAGACTAGAAGTACTGTCTCTCCCAGATTGTATCGTTATCTCCATTGTGTATTCTTGATCAAATATCTCATCCTCTGAGTGATTTTTATATTAGCTTGCAATACACTGCCTTTAAAATTTAATGTTTCCAAGCTGTTATTTTCCCCTTTAGCTTCCCTGTTTAAATTCTGGCAATAAGTTTGAAATTCCAGAAACTTAGTTTGTTTTTAACTAAGAAACGTAGTAGAAGCCCCCAAACTGAGTATTCTTATCATGGAATCATAGAATGCTTTGTGTGGGAAGGGACCTTTGGAGGTCGTCTAGTCTAACTCCCCAGGCAGGAACAACTTTTACTAGACAAGGTTGCTCAAAGCCAATTAGCTCTTAAATTATCAATGGCAAAAATACATATACAAACCAAATCAAGAAACTGGGATGAATAAAAATAGTATTAAAAAAATTAAGTTAGTTATTTTTGTTCTCTGCTTTTCTAAGTACTAGTATAAACAACTACCAATTAGGAGAACTGTAGCATGTTGCTGAGCCGCTGGATTATCTTGAACAGAACAAAATGGGCTTCAAAATCCAAATGGACAATCCACTAGTCAAAATTCTGAAAGGGAGGTTTTGTAGTTATTTAAAAGCTGTTAGCCAAAGGATATAAAACTTGCAATTTCTCACTAGAACATGCCTTGTACATACTCAGCAGAGATTCTTGGTAGAAATTGCTCCTTATGTAATGCTTAGTTCTTCAAAATACTGAGACACATGCCATATTTTAATGGCTAGACCAAGTGATAAATGCACTAGAAAAGGAGCAGGTAAATCAATTTCTCACCTCTTGGTACTGTTCTGAAATGAGGAAAAGCCATAAAAAAAGCTTTGCATCTTGCTAATAACTTCCAAGCCATGAGGGACATGTAATAAGACTGCATGTCAACAGATATTCAGCTGCTAAAAAGATACATATTTTAAAGTTAAATCAAATACATGGACTATGTTACCTGGACGTAGTGCTGTATTGATTCAAGTGAAATTTAGCTATTGTTTTAGTAGTCAAGGTTATAAAATCGATGGACAAAAATCTTACATATCAGACGGCTTTCAAATACTGGGTGATACTCAGCTGTCTCAGGCAAATAACAGACTGTGCCTCAAAGCAGCCTCAATGCAGCTGCACAGCCCGCCTGAAGCTCATCTTGTGTATCCCACACAACAAATTTAGAAAAAATTTGATGCTCCATTAGTTTCTGGTAACTCAAGAGGATGTTATGGATTTCTTGCCTTCAACAGGTCACATGTGATTAAGCCCACTGATGCCCTTGGAAAAAGTAACCAACCATCTGTGTGTGTTTTCAGGATATTAAGTTCTGCTTAAAATAGAGTACTGAGACATTAATAATATGGAAACAGCTGGAAATGAGATCACTGCCACTCCAGATTTCTCCTTTCTGTCACAAAACTTGCCAAGAATAATCTGCAAGATTGCCATGTGTCAGCTGATTAGTGGCTAAGAACTTTTATCAAATGTAATTTGTAAAATTTTTGAAAAATTTTAGAAGAATGATGGTACTGAACAGCACATCTTCCATGTTAAGAAGTATCCTGCTCCAATGTAGTTCCAGTAAGTAAAAGTGTTTGGGTTATTAAAACTACCATAAAGGCAATAGATATTGCCTAACATTGAACAGAAATTCCCAAAAAGGGTTAATCATGACAAAGTGACTGAATATAAATAAACCACAAGAATCTATTTATCATTTGGGGGTTTTTTTGGCAGAACATATGATAAATTTGGGAAGATCCCTCATAAAGACTAAAAACCTTATTATGAAGCAAATATCCTAGCCAAACATATCACTAAAAATTAATATAAGCCAATGTAGACTGTTAATATAATATGAACAACACTTCGCTGCTTAACATTGTCCAGTTGTTGGTACTTCTAAAGTTTTCTGTACTAAATGTTTCATAACATGCAAGAAATATAGTCAAGTTGTGAAAAACCTGAATAAACTTAAAAATCTTTTGACAGATGTGTGACAAAGCATTGGAAAGTAGCTGCTATTGTTCTAGAGAAAGTGTATACAGGAATTACTTTTATTATGTGTTTCTATTATGGAAGATCTAGGCAAAGTTGAGAAAAATACACATGATAAAAAGGCGTACATTCAGGAAAAAAAGGAAAAAAACCTAAAACTGTTGAACCCATAACCCTTAATAGGTCAGCTAACCTGGTACATGACTTGTTGTTCTTTGAGATATGAAGACAATTTTTCAGCCTTTGCAAACAAGCTCTACCATTTGCAGTAGTGAATGAAGTCATTTTCATCTTATTAGTGCTGCATTTATTTTTCACAGCTATTCCAATGAAATTGTTTGTTCTAACATCCCTTGACCACATATTTTTAAGATCAGTAATGCATCATTAATAGAGAAGAAGAAAAGAAATTGATACTCAGAGAGCCACATTAAATGCTTGTCTTACAACTATTAGGGGAAACAGTAGGTTTGAAAATTTTTAATGTTTTTTCTTGTAATTCGTGGATTTACCAAAAAAAATCCAACCAAACAAAAAAAAGTCTTCTTTATGAATACAGTACACATTAAAAGTTAACTGTGAAGGACTCATTAGTAACAGGTATTTAATTAAATAAGTAGATGCAATTTTAATAACATACAGAAACTCTTCTAGCTAAGATTTAGAATTGATAAATCTCCTAAATCTTTAAGCCTTGTTTACCTTGCACTCATCATCTAGCCTCTAATTTAATTTTTAAAGAAATAAAGCAAATTTGAATTGTTCATTTGAGTTACAGTTTTAGCAATCATAGGTCAAGCTGGATGTGACCTTTATCAACACATGACACGCAGTTTGTTATCATTCATCACATCTCTTGAAATTAACTTAGATTAATTTAGCAGAACCATAAATGTTATGGGAAAGGTGACTCTAGATTTTCCACAAATACTTAGGTCAAGTACATACATAGCAATCAGTCTTTGCAGACATAAAGTATGTTTTTAATATTCCCCTAGACTCAGGCTAGCCAAAGACAAATGACCTTAATGGAAGGCTTCCAGAGGACAAAGCAATGTCCATCCTTTTGGCTGACTGAGGTAATGTTTCACATTCAACTGTCGGGCATTTCTTTGTACCATGATAAATGCTGGATGCTGCAGCTAATCCGTTCTGAAATTTCATAGTGTTTTCATGGCATCACAGAGTCGAACTTTGAGATTTTTTTTTGTGACAGATGCAAACATTAAAGAAATAAATAGGGGAAGAAAAGCAATGAAAAAGTAACCAGTTTCACCCTTCTCTCTAATTTCTGGCCAAAGAAGTGGTGGACTGGGGTTCATGAACCTGTGGGGCAGAACAAAACTCCTGTGCCTGTACAGTCCTCACTTCCTATTAAAATTTAAAACTACAGAAAATTCATATAATTTCCATTAACTACAGACAATGGAAAAGGATTTTCTACTTTATGATAGGGCTGGGAGAATCAAGACACAGAGGCAGGTCTGGATATGGAAAGTGAGAGCATAGCACAGGAAAAATCTGAGCGAACCACTTTTCTAAAAGCTACGTTGAATTTAGAGACCAATTTGCCATGCAGAAAATTAGTGTCCTGGAAGAGAATGGGAGGAACAGCTCAATGAGACAGTGAGAATATTAAACACACAAAACTTCTGGCATCAGGGGAGGAGATGAAGGCAAGTAGAGGGAGATTGAGGCATAGAGTACAGAAGTTTATGCAGTGATGTAGAGGAATTTAGTTCAAGAGCATGCAATAATTTGGTTACTTGTCTCTTTCAAAATGGACAAGAAAGATAAGGTGGAAGAAGGAGAAACAGTAGGATTAGTAGAGGAGAAAAATTTTTGTATTCCCTGACATTAGTCTCTTTTGTAATTAAATGTAGTATTTTTAAGGTAGAATAATATTACAAGTCAAAGTTTGAGTGTATCTGATTAAATAATAAATAAATGAAGATTTGAAGCTTCAAGAAAAGCAAGTGCTTCTGCACTCAGTCCAATGTCAAGCTGTCTGCTTAAGTGCATTATTATTTTAAAGTGTGTCTCATCACTTCTTGCTTTATCACTTCTACAAAGAATGCATCTTTAACATTAACATTTGGGTATGCAAATGTTTAGTTTGCATTCTAAGATGAGGGCAGTCTGCACCTAAAAAATCTACTCTCCTTCAAGCTTGATGTGAATTCTAAGTCTTGGTATCACCTTCAAAATAACCAGAGGCTCATACTCTTAGGGTCTGTCAATTTTTAGTTAGCTGAGTAACAATCATTTTTAGGGGAAAATTATTACTTTTTTTTCTCTGTATTCAAATAACTATGCTCATTAAAGTGGTCTTGCTTGAATTTTCTGCTACTGGTTAATGTGGAATGTGTAAGAAGAACAAGGATGGAGGCATCTTCTCACGATGTCGTATTCCTGTGGTGATAACACAACAGACAACATGAAGGTTAATTAGTTTAACAGCTGTAAGCATGGGGCTTATCAGGCTTTTTTAGTAAACATGAAAAGGTTCCAGACCTGGAGGGATGGAGATGATCATTGAAGACTAGTTTGCACCATTATGGTAGATCTAGCTAATTTGCCAAAACATCTAAACTTTTTAATAAAAAGTTTTGAAAATGTGATGGTGCTCTTGATACTCCAAGACACTCAATATCACAACTCAGCTAATTTACTCACAAATGGGGTATAAAATAAGAAATATTGTAGGACCTTTCTAAAGGGAGATTAATCTTTTAAAAATTGACAAGGAAGCTCCATATAATTAACAAACATAAACATTTCTGTCTCTCTACTTGGTAAAAATTGCATATTATGGCTACTGAAATGTCAGCAGCTATTTTTTGTATCATTAACTCACACAGCAGCCAGATGCTAAATAGCCATTCCAGTACCGTAAATGATGGACTAAACTTTTGAGAAGCAGATAAAAAATTTAATTCACAGGCAGAATTGTACATCCCTAGTAGCAAGCAGTCTTTTGGAGTTGGCATATCAGCTACGTGCTTCATAACCTTTGTGAGAAAACAACTTAAAAAACAAAATGCACAGATAAAACTCATCACATAACGTGTCACATACTAAGAGTTTTCCAAATGTTTCCTTGCAGGTACATTATTATGGTAAATTTTAAAAGACCTTCAACATAATCTACTTTTATTTTGTCAGATAGGAAAATAAAGATTGAGAGGTCTTGCTTACAGAGGAGGTTTTCTTTTCACTGTGTTTAGATGAACTATTCATTACAGATTTAACAATTCATGATTCTTTGTCTCTGTAGACTGGCTGTATCCTACTGCAATCCAAATTATTACTTTAACAAAGCAGAATCTTTCTCCCCACAGTAAGCATTTTGGAAAGTTATATTGCTCGTCTTGATACTACAGTGGAGCCTGCTGGACTGTGCACTTTCCTGTGGGGTGTGACAGCTTAGGCATCATCAACCCATCAGACACACCTCATGTTCTGGGAAACAAACTGAATTCACAAATTCCCCTTGATAACCTCTTCCAATCCTAAGAGTCTTCTACTTTTGACAGGTACATATCATCCCAGCCAGAAGAAGCTCCTTAGTCCAGAGGACTTCTGCTCTGTCAATCAGCTGTGAAGCTACAGAGCAGCTGTTTCCACAGTTTTAACATCTGCTGTAGTGCTAGACACGGGATGACTAACTATGGCAGCACAAGTTTTGGATTAAAAAACTATTCTGTATGGATACCTGCACACAATTCATCTTAGTTGTAGGGTCAGCGTGGTATTCAGAAGCTATTTTAATTAATAACTTAATTTGTTTCCTTTTAAGCCCATTTTTGTGAGTCACAAACACGTTACAAGCAAGAGTTTATGACGTCGAGTTGCCATTGGTGACTAGCAGCCAGCTGTGCTGTGAGCAATCTGAGGATGCTGTAAGGATAACTGGTGAGTTGGTGGTGGTGGTGTTGAGCACAAGGCTTGCCAATATGGTTTTGCATCATTGGTTTTCCAGCGTTACCAAAAGAACTGTGGATGGTATAGCCTTATCCGCTATTGTTTCTGCCAATTCTCTGAGCTCTCAAGTGGCTTGTTGTCCAAAATGGGGCTGCTGATTATGGAGCAGATCTGGTGAGTTTCATGAGTCTCTTACTTAATAGGAAAAGAAAGCTTGTTTCCATGGCCATTACTGCAGACTCAGAGATCCTTTCTATTTCCTGAGTCTGCAATTCCAGATTTATTTTCTATTTCCTTTGGTAATTAAGTCTTCTGGTGGATATTTACAAGTTTATGCTGCACTATATTATGTCCAAACAATAAAAGTGTACTTTTTAGTGAAATGCTGAGCTTTTTATCAGGTAGACATACTTCAGTAAATACTTTTGAATGTATTTTACATAATATTATGAGAAAAATGCTGCAGATAATCCTTTTAAATGTCATCAATTTTACAATTGCAAATCATAAGATATTGATCAAACTGTGAAGAACACTGATTTTAACTTAGTGAATTTGTCTTAGAATTTAATGAACATAGCTACACCAGAATTGATCATGCTGAAGTACAATGGGGAGGGCAGCAAGAGATGTGAGAGCCTAAGAGATCATATCTGGGATTAGATGTGTACTGTAAGAATTTTTAAGAAAGATTTTTATCAAGAATATCTTTCTTTTTTCCCCTGTATCACAGAAGGAAGAGCAAATAATTCCAGGAAGCCCTTCATTTGACCTCATGAAATCACCCAGGTAATTTGGTCTAATCCAACAGCAATTCATAAGTTTCATATCTGAATTGTACATATATTCTTGTTATCCCTTTGTTTTTATAAGACCAAATAATCAACTACCAAACTACATTTCCTGGTCAGCTCTGTATTTCTAGCCCTTGCCCTGCAAAATCACATACTCTTTCCATTGTCTCCACATTTTTCATTATGACTGAGGTTCTCTTGATCATTTTCTTATTCCACTTGCACCAGGGTAAGAAAGAGGACACTTGTGTTTACAAAGAGCAACTGTGCACCATATTTTCAATCTGGAAATGTGCTTGTATTTTAGTGCAAAGTTTTATTATATCAGTTTAACTTTATTTATTATCTTGCCCACTACCTTCTTTAATAACTGACAATATTGCTTGCTGTCAAATCTGCCCCCTAGAGCCACATGCACGCATTAAATTACCTTATAATGCTGAGGGTTAATTGGAGAAGTTCACTTAAAAAAATTCCTAATCAATTTAAATGATATTAATATCTAAATCTCTTCAGCAAAAACAAGTTTTCCCATATTAATATGAGCTTGGATTGTTTACAGTTGGGACTTCAGACATAAATATTTTCATTAATCAAGTCAGAATAAGACTGGAGAAAAATTAAGGAGGACATTAATCAGATAAATGGAGGGAAAATCCTTTAATCAAGCTGCAAACTATTAATTTTTACAAATTTATTTGTACAACCTGTCCATTATTTTGACTATATATCATGACTTCCTTATTCTGCACTATTGCTGTTAAAATGCAGTTACAAGTTCAGTAGTTTATGTTGACAGATTCGGACCATTTGATTTAACATTCTAAATTCAAAATTGTTGGCCTAACGGATCTCACAAAATGCTGTACCACAAATACCACTAGTTTACCTACCCTTGATTGATTGGACTGCTCAGGAACCAAAAAGAAATCATATCAATTTAGAGGGAATCACTCTTTTTACTGATTTAATTCTGTTTACTAGGGAGGGGGAAAAAAAAAAAGAAAAACCCCACATATATTCATATAACTAGTAATCATTTTTATTCAAGAAGCTGACCAAAACACCAAACCCACACACTCCACTTTAATTAGACATAGTCAAAAAAGTATCTTTAAAAAGATTTTAAAACAGAATTCTGATACAATGTAGAAGGTTTTATTTTGAGGAACTAAGCAATATAAAACAAAAATACTCTTTGCCTTTTAAATGGGTTTTCTTATTTTCTGGGTTTCGCTTTAAATAACTTTTTTTTCATGTCATAGAGTGAAACACTGAATGATAGAAGGACCTCTTGAATGAAATTGTGTCCAACCCATGAAGAGGGATGTGAGTATATTTATGTAGTTATCTGAATACAAATGTGTGTATTTAGACATAGGTTCTTTTTGTCCTGTTGAAAAAGAAATTGAGCAAAATAACTTCTATGTTTTTCTTTAGGAAGAAACATTTTCAGCTTAGAGCTGACATTTGAAGGAGAAAAAAAAATTGTCCCTTAAAATTTGTGTCTACTTTGTGTCTACTTGTTTTGATAGAGTGAACTCAAATTTCACACTTTTTTACTGGAAGAAAACAGATCCATTCTAAAATCACCAAATCTAATATGATAAAGGATTTTTTTTAATCAGAAAAGTAAGACTTAAGTACAGCTAATGATATTGTCAATTATAACAGGTGAGAGGAAAAAAGCTGACTATATTTGCCACGGCACTTAGCCACAGATATTCCAGTATGGATGAGTCCTAGACTACAGGACTATATTTTAGTCTAGACTGTATTTATCTAGATTGTCATTCATGGGACAGATCTACAGAAATGCGAGGAAGAGGTGTTTAACTACCAATTGTTATTCCAACTTGGTTCCTTCCTGATTATACAAAGGCTAGAACCAGGAATTTCCAGGAAGAAAAAGAAAAAAGAAACAAAAAGCCCCACATGCTTTATAATGGATCCGAATTGTCACCATTCTGTGTCCAGCAAGCTCCTACTCTTCATGAAGCCCGTGAACAAGGTCTAGCTCAAGACAAAATGCCTACCATGTAGCCCAAGAGACACCAATTCTTCATCAAAAAGAGCTCATTAAAAAGAGTTATCTTATTAGCTTCATTTTAGAACACTTTTTATTCCCAAGATTCCTGTTGTCTGTGTATAGCAACAAATCTGTGTGATTCCAAACAAGACTCAAAATTGATTTGGGAGAAAGGAGCGTTCAGTTAGGAGCAAATTGTCTTCTCCACTCCATCATTAAACCTCATGAATCCTCTTCCAATTTCAACTCTTCTGTAAATCTGTGAAAACTGGGGAATTGTTTCTAAGGAACAGTACAAGTAAAAAGTCATTCAAAGAAGTGCAGTCCTGTTAGATGCTTTAGAAAGCACATCTGGTGAAAAACATGTACAAGGACTGGAGAATGCTGATACAGAGCAGGAAAACATAAATAACTTTCATCAATTCTATGAAGCACAATAGTCTTTCTGTTTCTAAAGGAAGACTGTGTCTTTTTTTTTAATGCTAATAATATCTACAAATATGAATGTAGCCAGTAAGGACTGTATCATGACAAAGGCAAAATAAATATTAATCTAAGACATCTCATGGAGAAGCCCAGAGAGAATACACTGTATGGAATCCTCTGACATTATTGTCTAGAAAATGTGACTTTTCAGTCAGTAAAAACAACCCTATTCTTCAGGGTTATTTGATTTGAAGAAGCAGTCTAATTAAAAAGTTAAAGATCCTGGCTTTTCAGATCACGCAGTGGCACTTAACATTTTTAAATTTTTATTACAGCATTATTATGCATGTTATCCAAATTGATTTAAAGAGGGCTTTCATGTTTTGACAACACATTAGAGCACCTAGATATGATCTGAAGCTCTAATGTAAAACACAAATCTCAAGAAAAGGAATAGAGTGCAGAACTGATCCTTTTCCCTGCTGCTCCTAGCGCCTTTCTCAGCTGTACCACAGGTGCTAATAGACTTTTCTCCAGCTTGTACTATGGATTCCCAGACACAGCTAGACAGACTGTGAGAGTCAGTAGAGCCAACTGGAAGTTAGCAGTGCTAATAAGAGATGCCTGTTTTTAACAGAAATGGACTTCAGTCTCTTCGTTGTCCTTTATGATCAAAAAAGACTGTGTTTTGGAAAAAGGCTTAATGGTCACCGTGTTTCTCTGTTCCCTGTTCAAACTGTTCAAACTGTTCCCTGTTCTAAGCAAAGGAAGAGTAGGCAATGGAATGTGTTTGTATCTAAGGATATTCAAGTTAAATATTTTCAGCTCCTTACTCTTTATGAAGAAGGAAAATCATTGAAAGGGAAACTAAGAGCATCTTAGCAAGACTTTCCTCTCTAGGTCACTAGTTTAAATCCAGTTCAAGTCAGTGGAAAGAATTTTGTGTCTGATAATTGTTTAGCAACCTTCATGAACTGAGTTGATCTGAGCTCAGAGGCACAGAATATGTGATATTCCCTATTGTAAAAAAACTTCCTTTAAAATTGTCACTTCACAAGTCTATCAGTGGAGCAAAAAAGCTAAAGGATCTTTGAAGTTATAAATTTGATAAAAAATTTTCCAGATATTTTCATTTCCTCTACCCTATCACTTAAGACTAAGTTTTCCTAGTCAATACTGATCAGCAGAGTTCTTCCTTATCTCTTGTCTTATCATCTCCTGATCTGTCCCGAGGATCTGGAAGATGCATCTTACTCTTTGGATTCCCTAGAGAAACTCTCAAGGTTCTGGCCACTGAAAGTCTGGACCAGGACCCTGGTTTCAAAATGAGACATCATTCAGATGAAATGTGGGGTGTCAACCAACTAACTTAAAATTTATACAGACAAAGCATGAATAAGGTTACAGCAAATAAAATACATTGGTTTTTAAAATGAATCATAATTGACAATATAGTTCCAGAGTTTTAGAGAGTCCAGTGTCAGGTATAGAAGAAAAGCTCTGAACAATTTATTTTAAGACAAAATTTTAACAGTGTCCCTTTCTCTGTATCCATCCAAGAAGCTATTTAGAATATGAGGAGTGAAAAACCTGTTCTGAGTGCAATATACTGTGTTTTCAGGTTCAGTTCAAAGCAGTAAACTTCAATGTGGATAAGCAGACTTGCCTTCATACCCTATTTCCTTTTCAGAATTCCCTGCTGTATAATTAAATTGTCAAACAATCATTAGCCCATTGTAAGTAAAAGGTTTTTTTCTTCCTGGATGCACAATTTGATGATCTGCATTCAGACTTTCACAAAGCATATAACTTGACAGCCAAAGATTATTCAATCATATAAATTGAATTAATACATTCAGCTCATTACTGTTTTTTGTTTGTGACCAGACAAAACAGTAGCTTATGAGTTGGCATTCAAATATAAGGTAAATTGTCTTGCCCCTTCTTTTCCATCACCCAGTCACTCTGAACCTGAATTCTCACTCCTACAAATTACTTCAGTTATTTCAAATGTCAGAAAATTGCCACAAGATAATTTAATGTGAAAAATTGTAATGAAAGTAAGAAATGGATTGTCTTCAGAGTTTTTTAATGGAATAGCCAAAATATCCTTGCTTTTCAAAAATCAAGTTAACAGCATAATATCCTCTAGTTGTGTAACAGTTTTTAAAGATTACAAAATTATATGACAGGAAGTGACAAGAACACCTAAGTTCTGAAAGTTGCCATGTTTAACACTAAAATCAGATTATTGTGCTCCTTCGTAAAACAATGTGAGTCCACACCTCAAAAGCTCATATTCTTGTCCTCAGATTGACCTTTTCTTTCTGTCCTTCAGCATCTGGTTCTACCAGATGAGTAGCAATGAATCCTCTCTCTATTCTTTTCAGGCATTGTTATATTGTTGTTAGATGCAAAGAGCACCCCAGAGATCATCTTAAGCAATGTCCCCACCAAAAACAAGATCATACAGGCCTTGGCCACCCCTCACAGATTGCACTGAACCCTGATCTTAAAAATTTCTGGTAAAAGCAAGTTCTCGGTATCTTCAGGTTATCCAGTCTTGTACTTCACCATGCTCCCAAGTTTCCTAAGCTTTTGCATCCAAAATCATCTGTGATGAAAAACAGATTAATTTCTTTAGTCCTTGGAAAACATTGCAGTGATCATTGATATTGCAACTACATATGGTCAAGTCACCCTCTACTACCACTCAGTGAGCCTGTACCCCCACTGGTCATGCTTTTAAAATCCATCATTCACACTGCTGGATTCTCTTTACTTTGTCTTTGCCTTAAAAATGCAGTTCCCAAACAGACAATATACATTCCAAGGCTTCTCTGGAGTTAAGTGAGGAATGTAACTAGATATTTTCTGTACAAACTTCTGCTTCATAGATCTAAAATTAAAAATTCTTACCTACTACATCTTTTTCCACTGTACAATTTTCTTTCTTTAAAGAAAAATATTCAGTTTCAAATTTTCATTTTCCTTCTTTTTTCTTAGATAGAGAACTTTGGTTCATAAATACTTGGATGCAACTTTTTGAGTTTCTGAGTAATTTTCCGAACTGCCACTAACCTTATTAGAATTTTCCCCATAACACTTAAAACTCTTTCCAACTTTGCACCACCCATAAATTAAAAGGTATAGTCTCCATACTATTACACACACTTTTCATGAAGATACCGACTAGAATTTGACCAAATGTCAGTTTTTAAGGGAATTTACTCAGCATTTCCTCCCTCTTTAGTGTGAATTCACTGATTATGAAGCTTCCAACTATTTTATAGCTACCTAAAGGCAATTACATGCCATATTTGCTCAGCTTACAAGATTCCAATGTTGAAAAAACATAAAAGAACTTTATAAGAGTTAATTTACAACTATATCTACTGCTTTTTCCTTTCTACACTAGGCTGCCATCCTTCTGAAAGAAGGTAGTCAGAAAAATTTGATATGATCCTTTCTTGGCAGTTCCTTGTTGGCTGATGTTACAACCCTTGTATTTTGTAGGTACTTAAAATTTCTTCAATAATTTTTTTCATATTGTTTCCAGGAATTGAAACATAACCGCTTGATCTATAATTCCTTGGCTCCACTTAGAAAAAGTTATGAAAGTTTTGCTTTTCTTAGTCTTCTAGGACCTTTCCTGTCTGCAGCTTCCAGGATATAACCACTAATCATTCAGAGATAACTTTGCCTCACTTCTTGGGATGAACTTCATCAAACCCTGAGAATGTTAATGTAACAGCCTTACATAAATATTCCCTGAACTGATCTCTTCTCTATTCCAGCCTGAATTCCAAGCAACTAAAATTAATATGTTAAAGTATCCAGCACAATCTACCTTCTCCATGAAGATTAAAGCAAATAATTAATTTCTCTTTTCTTTAACAAAAGTAAATTATTCTTTTTCCCTGTAGAACATTTTGTTCAATCTCTTTCTCCTTTTCCTTCTTATTTCTAATGTATTCACTGAAAATGTTTTTCCTTGCCATGTCCCTTGCTACTTGGAACTCATATAGTGTTTAAGTTTTCTTATTTTATCCTTGTGCTTTTGTAATTCCATTGTATTCATCCTCATTTATGAAACAGCTTGGATTTATTCATTTAAATAGCAGGCATTTCCTTACCCAGCTGGCTGGGAATGTTTATTTGTGCAGCTCCATGAACATGGCCATCCCACTTCTGACGACCAGGCAGGAGCTGGTATCTACTCTGTGAGTAACTCTTTGCGCTGAACAGCTATTTGCAGAGCCTCTGCCTCTCCGTGTGCTGAGAGCCTCATGGAGCAGGGCAGGCTGCAGGGCACCCTGGCAGTGTGGGGAAAATGATGGAAATAGAAACTGGGACCCCAGTGCATAGGCTTTAGTTGTTCCACCTTTTAAGCTATTGTACACGTGCTCTACGGCCACTGAAAACTTTTGAGTTTGTGTTCTTATCCCCTCACCCCTCCAGCTCCCATCCTCTTCACCTCCACAAGGGTTTGCCCAAGGCAGTGGCACTCTGGCTCTTGCTGGAATGACCTGGTCACAGAAATCAGCACTGATATCTTCCCACTGCCCTCAGTGGGTGCTGCCTTTTGTCCTCAGGTTGTAAAGGGTCAGTGGGTCTTTGGGCAGTAGGGGAAGGAAGGTGGGTGCCACTTTTGTGTCAGACATGAACTGCTATTATCATTTTGTTTCAGTTTGAAATAGAAATAGTGGCATCTGTACAATCTGGAAGTCCTGATGAAGAGTTTGGTATCTGCTTTGTAGTGGGAAAATGGAAGAAACCCTCTCTCCTCCCCTTTCCCAGAGTGTAATTCCTAGAATGAGCCCACTGCTTCCTTTCGCTAAGACTATAATGATCTAAACCACTGATCCATAAATTGACAATATGGGGTTATACTGGACTGTTTTTCCTGCAAACCATTTCTGAAAGTGATATGGAAAGATTTCCATTAGACATTAAAAGTTACTGAAGGGAAATTGCAGCAATCACACACAATGTACCATATCATGCTCACCATGTCTTAACAGAGAAATGCAGTCATTGTTCAACCTGAGAAGTAAAATTAATCTTTTAACTGATGTCTGTACACCCTTGGTCGAAAAACATTTCTTCATTTTTACTTTTCTTTTAGTTTCTGTAAGTTACTTTAATGCACAAAGTTGTTATAAAGATGGTTATCTGGGGGAAACATTTTTTTTAAATCTGTATAGTGCAGTCAGAGAGCATATCAAAAGGAAATTAGCAATAAGTAGCTGTACACATTCAATCTTCAGTCAAACCAAGATGTAGAAAGTTTAGGTCCAAATTTTAACTCTGTTAAAGCTCTACTTTGCAGGCTTTATTAGAAAGCCCTTTCCCACTTCTATCTTTTGATTTTGCTATGTAGTTAGGGTGTGTGGGGAGGGTACTCTCTGTGTGTGTGCATAGCAAGGCAGCCTAAGAAAACAGGATCCTGAAACCATCTAGGATCTTCACTTATTCTTGCAGTATCACACAACAAATAATCCATGATAAATTCCACTTTCTTTCTACAAAAACATTGCTGAGACAGATTTTGTTATGTATTATGCAATGCAGACTTCATTGCAGACTCTGACAATACTTTTTTATTCTTCTGGGGTTTGAATGCCACACTGAGCTGCCTAGAGTCACTAGGATTGCTTTGTCCAACCATTAGCTGAAAATACAGTTTCCAGAGCTGGTTTAATCTAATGTTCCCTGATTATGAACCAAAGTAAGAAAGAAAGAATCATAACAAATGTTGGTCACATACTCACTCAAGCCACTTAAGAAAACAGGGAATGATGTATGTGGTCATATGCATTCATCCCATCAAGGGTGAGCATTTTCACATCAATTTGATGGTCATCGAGCCAAGGAGAAGAGGTTGTTCTCAATGCAAGGCTAATTCTGGCAAAAGCCATAAATTCTGAGCAATCTTTATGGAAAAACAATCTTATCAATGGAAGGAAGGAAGGAAGGAAGGAAGGAAGGAAGGAAGGAAGGAAGGAAGGA
>WBMZ01031603.1:0-49861 GCA_013400975.1 Atrichornis clamosus | reverse complement strand
AAAGAAAAAAAGAAAGAAAGAAAAAAAGAAAGAAAAAAAAAAAAAAAGAAAGAAAGAAAGAAAGAAAGAAAGAAAGAAAAAGAAAGAAAGAAAGAAAGAAAGAAAGCTGCAAAATAACCTTTTAGAAACAGGGAAGAAAATGTGAGGAGTTTTCACAGTCAGCTATCCACATTTTCTGTTTAAACTGATATACCAATAAGCTATACAAAAGGAAGGTTTCAGATGCATTTATATGCATCGGACAGTTTAAAAGAAAAAAAGAAAGAAAACTAGAGGAACTAAAAAGCTGTACATAAACAGCTGTAAACACAGTCCCATGGAAGGGGTGCTTCTTCTCAGTAGGGCAGACTCCCCTTCGGGGCAATAACTCACAAAGCATTTGACCACTTGGGGAACTGGAGGACGTGGTCTTGACAGTTTTCTTCCCTCCTATGGCTTTTACCCTGGAGACTGGTAGTTTGGTTAACATCAAAGTTATTCTGTTAAATGGGAGTAGATGAATGTACATGGTAGGTCAAATCCATCCCAAATATTCTGATTTTTGGAATGATTCAATTCAATTTTTTGAAATTGGAAGGAATTTAATACAAGAAAAAATCACCAAGATTGTCTGCCAGGGTGCAGAGGAATAACATCTAGATCAGGGACTGTGACCTGTGCTCCTTTACTTGTCTCTGGCATAAGGGTTGTTACCCATATAGATCATGCTTGTTCCCTTTCATAACTTACTGGGGCTTGATTAAATGTTTTTTTGTAGGCAGCACTTGAAACATGTAAATTACTTTTCTTCTTCAGGAACATTGCTTTAGCGGGGACCTACAAAAGCTCTGTCCCCTAGCAACAGCTCTCTGCAAGCTCTGCTTATAAATCAATGCCAGATAGGTGGAACACATAGAAGGGACAAAGATATTAAGTGGCTTTTATTGGTCAAGGTCACATTTTGTCCAGGCAGAATTCAACTTGATTCACTAATTAATTAAAAAAAATCAAAACAAAACAAATGGAAACAACATTTTCCATCTTCCTCAGAAGGTCTGAACAGTTTTGTAATAATGAAATGCTACACAATATTTTATTAAATGACTACTTTGAAGACTTGATGAAATCTGGGTGTTTCATTAGCAGCAATAATAATGATAGATTATTCCAATAACTGTAAATTTTGCTTATCATAGAAAACAGATATCTATATTTTCAAGGTCTAGCTCAGCACAGTCTGGCTCACCAGTATTTTTAATTTCCAGAAGTATTTGAGCAAGTAATTCATTTCAACCTGAACCCCAACTATAACACTTATTCTGCAAAATTTTGACTTGATTTGAATATCACATTTAGAAATGTTACATTCATGATGTGAGAATATTGCATTTTCTCCTTGCTCTCCGCACAGTGTTCTTTCTTTATGGCAAAAATTGTTATGACAAGGAAAAACAGCAATTGTAAAAGGCAAATTTTATTTTGCCATTATTCAGACGCAAGAATTTAAAGATGGTTCAATAGACCTAGCAAGATGAAGAAATAACTATAATACAGTTGTGTCATCTCTCTGCATTTGCAAAGATTATCAACAGGTAATTATCAACAACTTTGGATGGATTTGCATAATGAGAATGAAATAAACTTCTCTAGCTAGATCTTGGACTTTTCATCTTAGTACTTGAAGAACCACTGCTGTTCAAAATAATTGGAAAAAACCAACATAACTTTATATTTCATTCTTAAAAGTAATTTTTTTTTTTATCAAACCCTCCAGAAAACCTTTAAGAAACATGCCAAGAACATAAGGCTTCAGCCCCCAAATGGATAGATAAAACTGCTATAAATTCAAAGGTGATGGATAGAAAACATTGAGTAATATGCCTCAGTGCAGCACTGGATGTAATTTAACTTGGAATTTGTTGGGTCGTCCATAAGTCGTTTACACTTTGGAAATGTGAAATAACACAAAGATGGAAGAAGTCTGCCATGAAGGAAAACAAAGTCCTGCCTCAGAGAGTGGCAGGAAATTTTCCAGCACCATAAAGAGTCCCATTAACATCTCTATAATTTGATCTTATATCCAATACTGGCAGAAAGCTGATTACCCATCCTGCACTCCCTTCAGCTGTAAATATTTCAAACCTGACTGTTTTATGTCCCTTCCCCGTAACAAAGTTACAATCTCTAAAATGTTTGTAACCTACACAGCTTGTTGTTAAGGCTAAATGTCCTTGGCTTGAGAAAGAAACTGTACTTAAGAAAACAGCTTTGTTCCATTTTAGCAGATTAAATTCAAAACAAATACAGTATCAGGATCCAAGCAATGAAGTCTGTCAAAATAAAAGGCAGGCAAGAACAGTTGGAGCTGAAGTAATGGATAATAAAAGCCGAGGGACCAGCTGGAAAGTAGCTGGACTTAATATGAGCAGTCGAGAGTCACGAGTGTATTTCTGAGTTGGGAAAAGCAAGGCTGAGAGAGTGTGCCAAAGAGCCCCTTTGGTGCCTCACCTCATACACCACCAACAGCATTTTGAAGTGTTGTAGGAGCCCTGGACAGCTCCAAATTGTCACTCTGACAATCACAAGAATCCTTGTAACTTTCTCATTGGCATCACGCACTAAGACACAATCCCTCACACAATGTTTTGATCTGGCTACAACAGAAAGGTATTAAAAAGGAATCCAGGAAGGAGCAAATTTGCTGACGGATTTGCTTGTGTTTCTGACAATTGTGCGTGTATCACAGAGTTTTCTTAAAAATAGATGGCAAAAATCCGTCTTCATAGTAGCAGTGCAACCAGGCTGGGATTTCCAACAAAAAGTTGGAACAGGAACACAAAATGCAGAGAGGAAATGCAAAAAAACCTGTGCAGTGCTGTGAGGAACCTAGCTCTGTCTTCTCACTAACACCTCACGCAGGGATCTGGGACATTCCTTTTAAAGGTCTTCTCTGTGTTTAGTTTTTATTCACTTGGAAAGCCGGTGCATTATTAAGACTGTTCAGAGAAGGGGCACTCTTTACTATACTTGGCAAGAAAGGAGTGGACTCCTGTTTTTGTTGTCTGTGCTTGTGGTGCTGCTCAGGCCTCATGGGACAAAGCTTTACACATTGAAGTTGATTCCTGTCCTTGAAAGTACAAAGTCTACAAAGAAGAGATGGAGAAAAAGGGACAGTAAACCGATTCGGGAGTACAAAGTTTACAGTGTTCAGTTCTTATCATCAGGAAAGTCCCATCCATTCTCATTTTGCTCACAGAGTACAAATATTCTGCTATTGCTTGAGGAAAAAAGGATGTTCCTCTTCATTTATACATCTCTAACAATAAGAAAATTCAGGACGGTTGGTCAATAATTTTCCTCAAATTTTCAATAGTTACAGTAGAACCAAAGAAAAGATAGCTAGGCTCTTACATTTCCCACACCCATGTGTCATTCCTTTTAGGGATTGTTTTTAGCCACAGGGAAGGCAATCAGTGTCAAAAGCCAATCCTTGCCTTCCCTGCAAAAATAACCATTTCCTTAAGCCACACAGTTTTGGTTTATTCTAGTTTAAGTGACGTCCCCATGTCTATTAATAGCCCACATGGAGATTCAAAGCATGTTATGTAGATGAAGAGATGAAAATTCAAATAAACACCTGCCTGCAGGACATTTACCTTTGTCTGGAACTGTTTCTGAAATGCTGGCACTAAGCAAGTGGGCAACACTTGACTGAAAGAGCAACGAAGCTGTCGGAAATCTTTTCTTGCCCAGTCAGCCTGACCGCAGGCAGGGTACAGTCTTTTTCTTGACAGTGTAAATTATCCCTATGACTTGAGTAAAGTCTTCTTAGGTGGTTGTGTTTTCTACTACCTCCCACTAGTGCCAGCAAGAGTTACCAAACACTTGAAGAAAATTGCAGGCTTTGGATAATGTCCCCCTCCCCCAGGCAGGAGTCCAGCAGTGCCTGTGTGGCCAGGGTTGGAAGTGAGCTGCAGTGCTGATATTGGATTGTGGAGTTGCTGGGGAGTAGGGGTGTGCCTTTGGGAACATCTCGATTTGTTCACTCCCTGCGTGGTCTAAGAACCCCCAAGCAGTCACACGCAGAGATGGGACAGTGAACTGGTCTGAGGCAGTTGTCCAGCTTAAAGTTTGGTGATTTGCTGAGCTTTGAATCACCTTCACAACTAGAGGGACTTCAGAGGTCTCACCTTTACAACCCAGAGAACTTCAGGATGAATTTTGGACAGTTCTTGTTATTCCCCCAGGCAGGTCCTGCTTCCACTTCCATCTTATGCTTGTACAGATGATGAACTTGCAAGTTACTGCAGTGACAATATTTACTCAGAAAGTCAAGACACTTTCCCTAAAAACAAAGCATCATTAACTTCTTGAGCAAATGAGGGAGTGATTTGGCCAGAGCATCAAAGTTACCAATAGTTTTATCAGAAGCCTATGTTGTAAGCAGATAAAATTTTGCAATCCTGGTGGATTGTCAAATGTTAGCTTGCAAACAGAACATCTCAAAAAATAATGTTAACATTACTTTTCGGAACAACAATCTTAAGACTTTTTTTTGCTAACAACTGTCAAAATATGGAAAACACATTTGCTTCTACAAAAGTGGAAAATAAAAGTATATAATCCTTCATGTAGGACACTTTGACAGCAAATGAAATTGCTCCATTTTCTGAAATTTATCCTCAGCTGAGATAATACATTCCAGTAAGACAAAACCTTCATAATTTTCCAAAAATACACTAGCTCCTGTTACAATAAAATAAAAAAAAGAATGAATGCTCAGATAGAAAGAGCATTCTTGTGCCTTCTCATGCTTCAAAGTATGAAAAATTTCAAAATGTTCCCCAGAAATTTTTTTGTAACTGCACAGCTGAAAGTAGAAAAATCCATTATCTACTAATTACCTGTAACATGGGAGTTAATCTGTCTGAAAAGGAAAAAAAAGTGCAAATAATATGAAAATCAACAATCTAGCATCACTTACAGCTGATACTGTAAACATTAACTTGGAAAAAACCCCATGTGATTTAAAGAAAAACGAAAATTCATATTTTCTTCTTGTTAGTTGCCAATCTGACATGCTACATAAGGCAAAGTGAATCATAGCTGAATTTCCACTTGAAGATTATATTTAGAAATTCACAATCATTTTTCCTCACTTGTCAGAAGTTCAAAATGACCGGAAATACTGTTTTCTGTCAGCTTTAATATATGGAATATGCATGTACATCCTTCGAGTTATCTATTTTCCCAAATATTTTAAGTATTTTAAAATTCTCTAGTTGTTAGAAGTTACTTTTGTTTTCACAGTGAGAATTTCCCAGCTGTAATTTTTAGGTTCTGTAAAGACAGTGACAGTAACAAAGTCAAAAATGCTCTGAGTAACTGAATGACATTATAATCTATGAAGATGTTTTTAGGGAGCTAGAAAATTAAAGCAAATATTTTGTTTGTTATCAGACTCATGACAATGCATTCACTGATCATAAATCTAACTTTTACAGAAAGCATCGAGCCATCTAAGGAGAAAAAAAAAAAATTAATTATCTAGTACACATTACCTCTGAAATGACCTAACATTTTTATTTGAACACATGAATCCCTTTATACATGATATTTCACTAAACTCAGCTTTCATTGTCTTCAAGGATATGTTGATTATTGAGGAATGTAAGCATCATTAAAAGGTTGAAATTAGATAAAAAGCTGGATTTAGAATGCTTACATGAGTATGAATACATAGTGTCAGATGAACTTTTTACTAGGAAATAGTCTCATGCTACCTGATTCTCTCAGTTTCTTAAAAAGGGTGACATTGGTTATGTCTGATCCCATTTCAACAACAGCAGTTGAAAGAATATTTTTTGTCACGTAACAGGCTTGAGCAGGTTGCAGAAACTTGGTAAATACTGATTCTGTTTAGGCAAAATTTAAAATTAAAATTAATTACAATTGCACACAATAGAGATTTTATAAGCAGATTTTTTAAAGAAATAAATAATGAAGTAAATTGTTTCTTTATAACCTAATTGTACATTGAGGATGACAAAAGGATGCATTTAAGATAAACATATAAGAAATATTAAAGTAAATAGCGTTTCCCAGAAGGGGCCTGTAAAAGCAAGGCAGTTTGTTATTTCAAGATGATTATACCAGCACCGAACACTGCATGACGGGATTTGCATAATCTTGAAAAGCGATTACATTCTTTCTGATTTTTCTGAAGGTTTTCATGTTATATTTGTGCTTTACTCCTTGTTTTTCCTCCTGGTTTTGCTGGACTGATTTTCCTCTGTTGGGTGTTAGTACAGTGTTTTCTGAAAGCACAAGTGGTTCTGGCTTTAATTTCAGTTTGCTGAAATCCACCAGATATTTTCTGCCTCAGAGCAATCAAAAATTCTTATTCAACCCTCTTCTTTTTTTCTGTATATTATATATATTCCTTTTTAGTATAAAGTTCAGAATTCCTCAAACACCAGTATTACAAGTTCTGTCCTCCACTGATCCAAGCTGACTGAAAGTAATTCACTAATCTATTGTTAAAGATCACATTTGTTCCTAGAACCTATGGCAAACAGATTGCTTGCCACATTTCCAGAGACTTTTAGCTCCTCTGGAGAACTGAGTTATTCCTTATCTGTGCTCTGGACTCTACTGCAGTCTAGTTTTAATCTTTCTCTCATGCGGTGTGAAGCAGAGACCCCGGTGACCGGGTGGTCAGTAAACCTCAGCTGCACTTGCTGGTCCCAGTGCATCCCCAGATGACAGCGACAGTCACTCTACCCTGCAGACTTTCTCTCAGAGAGCAGACTCCGAGTTATTCACTCAGCCGCACGGGATGTTCGTGAGCTTAGAAATACTGCGTATGGACCCGTGAACAGGAGTTCTCAGCAGGATGACGGACAAAAGGCTTCACTATCAGTGCCCTGAGGGGCTGTTGCTGCTGAAGGTCCCCAGGGAGTGTACGGGAGGGCTCTGGCAGAGCAACCCGGCTACATCCAAGGCTCTGCTCAGGCCCCTCACCAGGGATGGAGCCAACCAAATGCAGCTGCTATGCTCTGGCCGTCTCTCCCCGTTTCTCTAAAATATATTTCCCACTGACTTCTGGTCTCCTGAGGCTTATGGAGGCCTGACAGTACACAGTTCAAGTGGAACCTCACAGGAAAAGGTCAAAAGAGGAGATAATGAAATAGGCCCACAGGTTTGTGAGCACCGAGGAGATGTACACTGACTTATCCTGAGGCAGAACAGCTTTTCAAAGGTAAGAGAAGGAAGAAAACTTCTGGATGCAACAGAGACACAAGGCTTTGGAAAGGTCATTTCCAGCAGCGACTCAGAAAGCCACAGTTCAGTATTGCAAAGTCCTTGGCCTTTTCCAGATCTAGGGCAAATGCCACATTTAATAGGAATGTGTTTGATGAATGGCTGTGTTAGGTGTTTTTTTTAGGGTTTTGCTGGGATTTTTTCATAAGTCATAATAAATAAATCAAATTAAATACAGTTCTTAATTAAACTTGGATCCCATTAGCCTGCCTACAGTAATATTACTAAACTATTGATAAGACCTTTGAATCTAACAAAAGCAGAAATAAATGCTCAGACTATGGCTTCTGTAGGATGGGGAAAGAACACTGGTAGGTTTTGTTGGTTTTTTAATTTAACTTTACCTTAAATAAACCCATCCTTTCACCTTCCTAAGCACTTTGGAGCCTGTAGAGGATTTCCACACCCTTACCCAAGTGCCAACCAAGGACAGAGCTCCTGTCCCTTCCTTGATCTGCTTAGAGTGAAAATTTGTGAGAACACTGAGCAGAGTCATGCAGTGAAACTGCACTGCTTTCATAGTATCTGTACTGCTCTCAGTTAAATGATTAGAATTATGTTGACTGGGATTACCCTGAGCACTGATACCACAAGATATTGACGTGTGATTCAATTACAACATCATTAGGTACACATCAGTTGTTGAGCTGTCTGTATTGCTAATCTGAGTCTGGAATGACACAAATGTCCCGTTTGATCCAACAGAGTAACTGAACTGGGGTTGGAAGAGAGGAGGCTGGCTCCTACAGCTGGAAAGACATTACTGCAAGTGTTAGTGGGTTTATGCTTTTGTTCTTTCTCCTGGGGTTCCCCTCTCACAGTGGCTCTCTGTGTCAACACGGATTCACAAATGATACACATAATGAAAAAGGACACACAAAAATCCACTGTGAATTTCAACAAATTAAGAATGTTCTGTAAATAATTAACACACTGGAAAATTTTTTTCACTGATCTGCTTCATGTTTCATTTGATCTTGTAGAAGCCTCAGTGGATGTTGTTCAGAATACTTCAGCAGCAGCTTGCACCCCTGTTCTGGCAAGGACTGTGCTCCTCAAATACAGGCACACAAAGACCATCCCACACCACTTATAGGACTGAGTTCTTCAAAAAAATTTATTTCAGGTTTTGCTAGCTTATACAAAAAATGTCTCTGAATGGATACCAAAAAGCAATTGGCTCCTTCATCCTTTATTTCTGCAGCCTGTATTACATCACCTTAAGTGGCCAACAAGTTGAAGAATAAGCCATGAGTCTTTTGGGCAGAAGGGAAACACTTTAAAATGCAACATACTGTTGATTAAAACATGAAACTTGAAATGTGAAATTTAAAACAAGATAATACATTGTCAATCACCATTGTTGACTTGCCTTTACTTTAGAATAATTTCCTTTGAGATAGAAATTATACAGAAATTACATACAAATTTTATCTAGAACACATTGGAAGAAGACTTCTTAAAATTGCCACAGTTTTTCTGTTCCAAAATGAAACTGGTAAAGTCACACCACTTGCAAAATGTTTACATTTTAGGGAGCAAATTAACCTGTCAGAATGTAGTTTCTGGTTACTTTTTTCATATTACTCTGGTGTTCTTCATGTAGCAAGGAACAATAAGAGATTTTTATTAGCCAATCATAAGTCTTTCCCTAAATCAGCTAATGGATTCAGTCCCCCTCAATAAGATAAAACTCTTTTGTACATCTTTGTGCAGTGACATTATCCCCACTGTGACTGCACTGAAATAGTGTATTTCAAGTGAGCAGAAATAACTGAATATGCTCAAAGTGAATTTCAATAAAAACTGCACCAGAAGAATTTTTTTAGAAAGTGATTAAAACATAATTGAAGTCTTTTGGTTGATATGTATCTTCTATTACCTTTACATGGGGTACCACATCTAACATTTTCATTTAACGTTACTTCTATATAACTGACACTTTGTGGTGAATCACTAAGGCAAGTCTGTCACAGCTCTTCTAAAGGGTTGCAGCCAAGCCACTTCAATAGCAGAAATTAAACCTAAAAGTCAGTTTGGGTAACATCATTATAATCACAAAATTGCTAATAATTTGGACCCAAAACAAAAAAAACCCAAAAAACTTTGCAGTGCATGTAGAATTCTTAAGCAATATTAAGTAGACTAGTAGCATTTCATATATGGAAAAACTGAGAAAGAGGCAGAGAAGAAAAAAAGCATGCACCACGTCACCTCGACCCTCAATGGCAGAACCAGGGGTAATTTCTGTAGAGCAAAATCCTGATGTGTTTAATCCTATTGAAGTGCTCCATCTGTTTGGTCATAATAGAGCTTTTTATATGAAGAAACAAATCAGAACATTTAAAACACACTCTGGCAATGAAATCTCTGCAGAGAAAGAACAATGCCCCAGCACAGAACCACAGAAATAAGTGAATTTGCTTATGAGCAGAGGGGGTCTCATTGCAATACTAGACCTCATTGCTTAAATCATAAATCATAGCCTTAAACTGAAACATTTTAATATCTTTCCTCATAATTCTGCTAAATGTTAGCTGAATGGAGAGGACGTATAATTTCTTCCTCCTTTATCAGGTAAGGATGCAGAACTTTGAAATCCTAAGATGCCTGCACCTTTTATAACTTTGGGGTAACCTGCAGCCATAAACAATGAGTCCCCTGTCTTGGTTCAGAACTGCCGAATTCAGTCCAACCATCATTTACGTGATTCTCCAAGCTTGAACAATTCGTGGTAACGAGGAGCAGATGTGTCCAACTTAGCTGCACTGTCACAGTTGCTCCTTTCAGGATTCACAGCTCATTACAGAATGTCAGAAGTATCTCAACTGCTTGTTTCATCAGTCCAGACTTGTGTGCATGAGGAAAGGTTTATAAATTATTTGTTAAAGGCGTGTTCAAGGTATTCTAGTGAGTGGAATCTGTTCTGAAACAACCAAGAGTCCAGAGGAATAAGTATTCATTAGGATGAGCAGCTCACAGAATGAAAAGAGAAGTCTAATAAATACAGGATTGGTATTTCTGAATGTTTATTTATGAGACACTCATTCAAAGCCTCATCTGATGAAAGAATATGACAGATATATTTCTAGAGCTTAAGGCTCTCTTATGCCCACATTTTCCACCTGAAAACTCAAGCAAGGTCAACTCTGCTACACCTGACCTGTTTTCCTACAATTTCATCTGTGCTTGTTTTGTTGTTGTTTTTCCTAAACCACCCACAGATTAAACACAGCTTTGCTACAAAATCCCAGCATCATCAGGTCTCTCTTCTGTTTAAATTTAGAGCACGTGTGGGCAGGAAAGGGAAAGTAGTGCTTATGTATTGGCTGCCTTGGATTTACTGCAAGAGAAGCAGAGGATGCTGAGTTGCTGGGAAGGCAAGGAAAGGTAAAAGGTCTTTTAATATCCCTGTGTGCACATAGCTCAGGCCCTAAACTTCCACCCACTTCTCTCTCTGCCACTTGACAACACACGGGTGGATGCAGCAGATGTACAAACTCTCAGGCAAAGCTGATAGCGACGGTATTTTTTTCATGGTATCTTTGATGGAATAATTTTTAACTTCTAAAAAGTAGTCATTGCAAAATATTCTCAAAACATGATGCCTCTGAAGTGGCACTGGAGTCACATGTGCAGAAACCATGCTGAAGCACTACCTTCTGGAATCCCTCCTGCCTCTCCTTTTTCTTTCTTGAGGAGTTTGTTTTAAAGGGAATGAGATCTGCCTCTGAGAGTTGCCTGCTGCATGCTGAGTTTAGGAGGTGAAGATGCTTAATTGTTGTCTGATAACAGCTCACTATTGTTATTTTCACTCCCTACATTTTCACTCCAAAGAACAAACACTGTTTCTCCCAACCACTTGCTTAAATACTTTTCCTTGTAAACTCTTTCCCTGTAGCTCTTAAACCGTTTTTCCTCTACTGTGTAGAAAGAAGAAAATGTGTACTTTTGTAAGTGTAAACACATCAGTTGCCATGGGAGCAGGTGCTGGAGTTATGATTATTTGCCTGCAGCTGCCACATTTGCTAGGTGCCCAATTACCTTACCTGGTTACTCTAATTGAAGGGAGAATGAACACAATGCACATTATTTAAACAAAATGCTTCTTGACTGGAAAGTGCAAGACGAGTGGTTCATGATCTGTGGCTTGCAGCAGTTGGTGTCATGTATTTTCATTACAGTCTGTGTTACATAAGGAGCAGTTGATTAACAGAGATGAGAGCAAGAGAACAAACAATGATGAAGAAATGTGTTTATAGAATATGAGGTAGCTTTACAGCTTGAGAAACATAGCACTGCAAGTGGCAAATGCAACAGCCAGTCTTACTTTTGACTGTTAATACAAAAAAAGTTTCTCCTTTAGAATCAAGTAGCTTCAGAGGCAGTTTAAAGCAGGACAAATAAGCATCAGTGTAGGATGTTTGTGGGTGTCAGATCATACCCTTCCTTCCCCTAACTCTCCTGCTCACTTTCCTCTTTTTGAAATCCACTTTGTTTCTATTCTAAATTTTTTCACACAAGACTGAGCCTTCTCTAATTAGCTGACTCAATAACACCCAAAATCCAAAATAGAGACCCATGAAGGGTTTATCTGAGTAGAGAGATCTTCCAGTATGCATCAGTCAGAGTGAGAGATAACAGAGAAAGCAGAGGGTCCACAAGAAAGAACGAGTTGCACTCACAACAAGCTAAATAAGAGGGAAAAACTTTTGAACCAGGCTTTTGGCAAGGCCTGGAAAGTGTAAGCATGTAAACAGCTTTGGATTTGTCTGAACAGAGCAGGAAGCAAGGCTCCATGTCTGCTCTTTGTAAAAGTGCAGAGCTGCATGCCATACTTGACTCCAGCAAACGTTTGTTTTCTATACAGAATTAATCCCTCTAGACAGCAGGCTCTGACTGGCAAAAGGTCTGCAGTGACAGTGCAAATGAATGCTGAACAGATCAGTGTGTAAGGACTGAGAGTCTGGAACTTTTCCCTATTGATCTCTGAGACGCCAAGCACCACTTCTGGGCTGCTGCACTCTCCAGGTCTCATGCTATTGCTGATGGCAGGGCATCAGTCCTGGCAAGGCACATCCCGGAGGTTTAGTCCTTTCCAGCAGGTCCTGTCCACTCAGCCACACTTTGCAGACTTGTTGCCAACAACACACATGGAAAAATTAGATGAAACAAACTGCAGGGGGGTTGTAAGCGGTCTAGGCTCTTACAGCATGTGCAGCCAATAATTAATACATGCACTTAGATATTAAAGAGCATCCCTGAAGGTTAAAGATGTGCTTAAATACTTTGCCAAACAGGGACAGCAGCATGTACATATTTCTGAGCTGTGTGCAAAAGTGTATCAATTAAAAAAAAAAACAAAAATGGGAATGTCATTTTATGGATTTGTCTATTTTAAGACAATTTAGATAATAAATTATTCCTTTCTGTTCTAGGACACTTGCTATCCAAAATAATCCTTCTTTTATTTATTTTTTTGTAAAAGTCTATAGCATACAAAATTGAAAAGCTAAAGTGAACTCATGAATATACACAGAAGAAAAAGTATTTAAAATATCTAATATATTTATTAATATCTATGTCTTTGAAGCTGCAGAGACGCACCCACTAGTATTTTTAACAGATACACAGAAAAGTTAGGAAAGTAAAATAATTAAGCACTACTGTGAAACTCACTGGATGTGAATGCAAAACTAATACCTAAGTATCTCTCAAAGTCTGGCCCCTGGATATGAGGCAATTAATTATATACCCTAAAGAGCAGCAGAGCTCTCTAAGGCCAGTGTTCAAGGCACGTTGGTGATATAAGATAAGTCTCTGTGCTCAGAAATATGATCTCAAGTGAATAAAGGTAGAAGTCTTATTACAATAAATCCTTTGTATTTTACGAACATTTAAAGTAATTGAGCTCACAAAGCATTGCAAAAAAACCCAATGCATATTTTGTTGTTTTTAACACAATAAAATAGTCACAATATATACAAAACCACACTTCAGAAAAAAAAAGTAATAAATTCTTTAAGTAATTTACAATGTACAGTACATAAATAATTAATTTAGCAAGGAGCTGTGGTAATTTAATCTGAGATAGATTTAATAAAATTTAAGTTTTTCCTAACTGCTTTATCAGAGAGGAACTGGAATTAGTTTTAAAACAAATATGAAAAAGGTCTTTGAATTCCAAGAAAATATTTTGAATATGTGTAACTTCTAAAGCTGTGCAGACCAAATTGTGCAACAACTATAGTGTGAAATCTGTAGTCTTAGTCAAACAGAAATTACTCATCTAGAGCTAGGACTCGATTCTGTTTCATCTTTTATCACTAATTAATCATTCCAGTGTTTATGTGGGCAAGGGAGATAGATCTGTGTTCCAAGTTTAGGACAGGACTCTAATGTATGAGACATTTATGTTCATTGTAAATATAAATTAAATTTGTGATTTTCCATCACTGCTGTACAGAACACCATGGTCTTATCCTTGGGTTTTTTCCCTTATTTTTGTGGAATTTTGTTAGCTAAATGGTGCTAGTGATGTTCTCCCCAGAATGCAACTTCTACGCACCTTAGACCAATTAATATTTGTGGGACAACACCCCTCCCAGAACAGCGAGTGTGGAGTCCTGCATTCCCATGCACGGTTTGTACATCTGGTGCTGTCCTACCCTCGTCTGGTTACCCACCACACCCTGCCAGGAGGGGCTGCTCACATTTCCTCACAGTGGATCATTTTGGGTGGAAAAGGGCAGCCTGGGATTGACTTTCAGCGCTCTGTTGACAAGAGCATGGCAGCAGGGAAACTGGTTGAACTGAAGGAGCTACCCACGATCCGTTTACAACAGCTGCTTTCTAACCTCAACTTCCCCCAGCCCCATTCTTGTACATGACTCATATATTTTTATATATATATATATATATATATGTTCATTAACCTTCAGAGCTGAGCGCACATCTTGTTTCTTCCCCCAGGTGCTGTCCAAGACTTCTGGGTATATTGTTGCCTGGATGCTCAGGATCATTTGGACAGCGCAAATCCTACTGGGGGCAAACCAGCCGGCCCCACTTTTGCTGTTTGGTTTCATGTTGGCTCCTGGCTGTTTCTTCTGTCTCACAGAGTCATGCAGATCTAGAAAGGTACAGCATTTTGTTTAACTCTTATAATTCAAAAAGAAAACCTGAACAGGTTCCCTCCTGATATGTTCCCAAACAAACTTGCACTCAGGCATAGCACATAAAGCTTTCCTACAGCATATTCAGCAGCATCTCTTTCCTTCTCAGCACCCAGCAACAGATTTCATATTGTTCTGATTACAACCAAAGGAGAAATCACCTCAAATTCTTTAATCACACACATCCATCGAGTGTTCTTTTGCAGACTTATTTTAAGTGATATCAAATGCTTTCAGATTCAGCTGTGTAGTCACAAAGCAGATTTCAAATCGTACTATCATCAGCACTCCAACAATGGAAACCAACTGAAAATTAAGAAGTCATTTAACTGGCTGAAAGCAACTGACAGTTACCTGTTACCAAGGCAATGCAAACCTGAAAATTTTTCAGTGCCTGAAAAATTACGTGATGTAGTGATGCTTTAATCACCAAAAAAAACTCTATTATACCTCATGTCCAACTACAGAAAGGACTGCTTAAATCCAGATTATTTTTTTTAAATATCCTAAATGCCTGGCTACGTCAGTATACATGTACTGCAAATCTGCATGTATTAAAGGAGAAGGTGTTCTTAAAGCACTAGCTTGCAATACAAGGAAACTGAGATTTAGTACACTGTGTTCTTCCAGTGTCATCTTGGGCAGTTCACTGACAACCACATTTATGAGTATCTGGCATTTAAAGATGCAGGTAGATGCCTAGTGAGGTTTGCAAAAGCCCTCAAATTGGGTGCATAACTTCCACAGCTTTTTTTTACTTCGGCAGGCACTGGAATCAATGGACAGCATCCCTTCAAACCCAGCAGGTTTAAAGTCTATGCTTTCCTTGCCTGTCCAGGGGGGAAAAACAAAAGGTCTTCATCTGGGCTGGTTTATCTCGCTGCAGAGTAAGAATTGAACAACTGGGATTCACATGAAATCTATTACTTCAGTGATCCCAAAGAAGTAAAGGCAAGCAGGCAGCAGGAGGGAATAGCATGTAACATTGCACTCTGTAATTCACAGTGAAGAGAGTGGGCTCCTGATTAACTGCGGTTGAAATTACTCATACTTGGTGAGAAGGAGGTATTAAAAATCCTTTGATACACATCTCAGCCTTAAGCGTACACTAAAATTTTCCTGTTTAAGCTGATACAGTCCTGGCAGTTCCTTTTGCTATCTCCTCATTAAACAGATTCCTTTGTACTGTACATGTCGAGTTCTGAATTATTTGTCTGACCAGTGTCAAACAGGAATTCAAAGTGGTAGGAGTTCATTGGCAGCAGAAAGAGTGACTAAGAAAAATATCTTTCACATTGAAGTCCTATTCACAGTGCTTTGGCAACAGACATGGCTCCCAGGCTGTAATCCAGTCATTACTTCTGTTTACTGGACAGATTAAAATCCTTATAAAAGTGGTATTTAACTCTGGAAGCCTTCAGTTCTGGACCAATTCATTTTGGTTTAAACCATGCTGGTATAATTACGATGCACATACCAAGGTACCTTTGAATCAAATTCTTTCCCTTTCACAGATTTGCAAATTAGAATCTACTTTTATTTAAAACTTGTTTTATGTTCCCCCCCAGTTTTTACATTTAGGTCCACACTTTTTGTTTCTTCCTTCATTAGATACAAAAGGAAGAAATGTGAATTCTTCTCAATTGCTCAGATTTGCTACAGTGTCAGGTATTTAATTAGCCACTTACAGTGAATGTAGGTAACAGAAAATGAAATTCTGTAATCTGGCAACTGAAAAGAAGCAGAAGCAAGAAACATTCACCAGAAAATCCTTATTTCTATTCAAGTACCTGCCGAAGTGTGTTTTCTCTGTGGTCTGTTATGTTCTTGAGGCAAAATCCTGTCTTTTCTATCGTCCTCCATAGCCCACAAGAGATTAGTCAGAAGTGGCCCTACTAGCACAAGGTCATCTGGACTGTTTGCCATGAAGAGGAAAATCATTTGCTGCCATTCTTCCTACAGGCTAGCCCAGATGTCTGGGAAGGAAGGAAGCCCAAAGAGGTTCTGTAGTTCCAATTCCACCTGTAAACCAGGTCATGGAAGGAAGGTGGAAGGATGGTCAAGCACCCACTCAGAGAAGGTCCAGGTCTGTGATCCAGTGTCGATGCCATGATTTAGGCAAAGACAATGACAGTATGTTCTTCAAGCAAGGTTATGAAGCTCTCAATGTCTTTGCTGAAAGCAGCCCAACGTATTTCCCCTACCCCATATTGCAATTTGATGTTCCAGTTCGTATATTCCCAGGATTTCCACTTCTTCCTTAAGAGATTAAGGAGAGAAAAGAACAGTGGAAGAGCTCTTGTAATGAAGCTTGTAACTTATTTTTTCCCTTCAGTGAAGTTTTTGCAGTGTATATCTAATTTTAAAACTTGATCATATGCCATTTTTAATGAAAATATTCTTTGTGCATTTTTCAGACTTTTTCATGGAAGTAACCAAATATTTTTTTGGGGATTTAAAATATCTTCCTCAAACTGAACAATGACACCTTCACAGCCCTTTTCTTAGAAAACTAGAAGCGTTTTTGAGGTTACATAAGGACATACTCTGGTAGATGACTCAGACACCTACTGCTTCTCCTCATCTGACATCTAGCAGCCTTTCTTGTGTTTTCTATGCAAAACAATTTTTTTAAAAAAAACCTCCAATAAACAAAAAGTCTCCCATCATTACTAACACAAGCTCATCTTAAACATCTTAGAATACTAGAAGTAAGGGACTTCCCATGTGATTTTCAGTACTGCTGAGAAATTTTGTTGCAACTTAATTTATATTGTGCTATGCAAGTGATCTAGGAAACAAATCCTGTCTACACCATGTTTCTAACAAAAATAAAATCTTTTCATTTTCAAGTATCTTGGTACCGCTGTGAAATTCTGCTTCTGTTTCCAGGAATGGACAACATCTCTGAGAGCCACAGCACAGCAAAAGCTGATGCTGCCCCTGTCTCCTTCATGCATACAAATTCCCCTGAGAAGTGACTTTCAAACCAACCTTGCATTACTGATCAGCTCTGATGGATCACAATTTCCCAGAAACCTTTCTTTAGGAGAGCTGTATTAGCAGGGACTCATTTTGCCCCATACTCCAAGAAACTAACTGTTATCACATTTTCTTGGTAATCTCTAGAGGTCTGGAACAGAAAACCTTTTCTTTCTTTCTTTTGCTTTTATCTGTCTTAGCCCTCTCAGTCATCTTGGAAAAAGTTCTTTTGAAGATTCACAAGTGATTCCTTTGTGGTCTATGTGGATACAAGTATTCATGGTGGATGCACAGATTACAAGAAACATATTTATAGAGACCATACTTCTCTCTCCCTCTCTCTTTCTGGTTTTAAGTAAGAAAGGGGGATATTTTGAAAGCCTAAATTTCACCTACTTCTGTGGACAAAGTAATTCACAGGGAGTGAATTAGGAGCTTTCAAGACCCAGCCTGTCAGAAACACTAGATTTAGAGGCTAAGGTGGAATTTGGGCTGACTGAATATGACCAATAATCTTCAGCAACATAAAGCAATTCTTACAAGCTAACTAAGCCCTAAATCACCAGCAATGTGTTCTCAGTGATAAAAGAGTAAGATTAAATGTTTCCCACATGCCACTGAAATTCAGCTGACATTTTAAATATAAACTAGAATTGAAGATTAAATCTACCAAACTTGAAAGCCAGATCACCTGTGCAGACATATTACCCTATGCACAACCAATGCTCAGATGATGGTTTTTGGTACATTGTGACTTTGAATGTCTCTCCTGTGCTCAGCCCATTAATCCAGCTCCATCTGGACTGCTCCTAGCACCGCAGCCCCTGACCAGCTTTTAAAAACTACTTCAAAACAACATCTAATCTCCAGATAAACTTCCCAAAACAAATACTGATTTGCGACATGGGACCGAGTATCATGTAGGTCTTCTGTACCCAAACAAGATTCTTCATGACTGGAAAAAATCTTTATGTTTCTGTAGAAGGGGGTGGACCAGATTGACATTGAGACACAGAGCACTGAGCTTTTAGTTTGAACAGTTTTCAGACGTGACATAAAGTGGCAACAGAAAGAACAGCTTCTCTGGGGAGTTTCCAAACCCCTCTGAAGCCTATTTCGCTCTCAGTGGTGTCTGCACAACTGTAATGGGTAGACCAACAAACAAGATGTCTTCACCATGAGAATTATTGATAGTATTGTCCAAAAAATCCCTGAAAATACACGTTAGGCAATAAACACATGATGCAATAATGCTACCACCTTCTGAGAACCCTGATTTTAAGTCACTGATAATGAAACTATCCACACAGAGGCTACTCAAACTTTAACAAGACTCTGTCATACAATATTAGCAGCAGTGACAGAGGAGAGGCACAGTCATGAAAGGTCTAACCACTCATTTATGTTACTTGACTGTTTAAGGTGGGCTTTTATAGGGAAGAGTAAGTTGGATCAAAGAGAAATGAAGAACACACGTCCTCTCCCATCTGGGCTGAGTACAGCAGGGAAATTATTGATTGGTTATTCTAAATATTTATTTTCTGGATGGTGAACACAAAAATAAGCCCTACTGGAATGCCTTGAAAAATAAATGCCTGAATCTGGATTTCACTTTGGCTGTTATTTAGGGTCTCCCTAGATTACCCTGTGTGTTTTCCTTTCCCCAGCAGTGGCATCAAGCCAGAGTTTTGCTCACTATCTTCAGCAGGCCCAGGCACAGGGGACTGCAGGGAAGGGAAAGATAAGGAAAGCTTCACTGATCAGCAGCTGATGGGGAGGATGAGCTGCTGGAGGTGCTGAGACTGCTGCCCAGCTTTACAGTGCCATTGGGAAAAGCTGATCCAGTACTGAAATCATTTAAAACCAGGTATTTAAGGCAAGAACCAGGAAGAACACATCCAGCTTTATACTTCAGCGAACATGGTCAAGCTTGTTTTAAATAATTTTACACATGCTTGCTGTGGTGTACCTTGTGTAGAGCAGGGGGTTTTTTAATTTGCATTGTCTTCACCTGGTTTGAATAGTGTTCACTGTAGTTTTTTTACCAAGAGGACACTTAGTTTAGCTCAGGCACATCTTTTATGACCTTACAAACTTCTATTTATGTTTTTTTCAATGTAAATACCAAAGGCAATTTTAAGAGGGTCAAAAATAACAACTTTATAACAAAAATGTTTTCATAATATACCTTTGTAGTTAATTAAAAATTATCTTTTGTAGCAAAATTTACATATTAATGTACCTTTTCAGTTAGCTAAAATCCATTCTTTTCTAACATTTACATTACAGAGATTAGAATTTGAGGGGAGTAAGTAAGATAGAGTTCTACTTAGTCTGTCAATAATCTCCTTGACACATTTTTCTCAGAAATATTTATGAGATACAACTTTTTGCTGCAGCACTGCTGCAATCAGTGGGAATGTGTTCATGGGCTTCAGCAAGGTCAATGTATCCTCTTCACCTTATGATGAATGGTTAACCCAGTGGTAAGAGGGCAAGGGACAAAAGAGCCTCATCTACTTAACAAGCTCCTCATGCTTTTCTTGCCTTTTAGTAACATCTACTCTATAACTATACCACCATTTACAAAGTGAGTGTGGCAGTGCCTTTTTTTGGTCCAGCTTTAAGCTGCTTTTTGTACTTCTATGCAGCAACCAGAAAAAATTGTGACTGAGCTTTTTGTGTGGATTTTGGTTTTGTTATGAAAAAATCCTTTTTCCTGGAAATAAATAAACTGATTAGCTGCCCTTTTACAGAAATTCCATCATGGAAAGATATAATACTGCAGCACTAAGTGCTTTATTTTTCTTTTTTTCTAATTTAATTGTGTTTTGTGCCCTTAGAACTCCATTACAGAGACCAGAAAAGCTATTAGCAGCACTGTATGCAAAGTGGGAATTGTCTCTTGCCCTGTGGCCATGATTTAGCAAAGTACTTAAGCCACTTACCCAACGTCATGTAAATTGTCTTAAAGTGCATTGGCTGGTGTTACCCTAAATGTGTGCTCCTGTACCTTGCTGAAGGGGAAAGTAATTACTCATCTCTTTGAAATGAAGCACAGCAGGAGCTCTTGCGGTGTGGCAGGTCCTACTCTTACCTGTCAGAGATGCTGCAGTTATTCTTTTATTTCTGTTACTGTTTTCTAAGCAGCCACAATCCTACCCTGTAAGAAGCCAAATATTTTGGCCTACCAGGCAGCCTGGGCCTTCAGTGATTTTGAGTTTGGCTCTTCAGGGTTTCTGGATGCTGGCTGTGTCCTGGGAACCACCAGTGGCCAGTGTAGGTTTCATTTTGCTCACCTCAGCCATCTACAGGTCTTATGGCTTTATTTTTACTGAGGTCCCTTGCACTTAGCAGAGAGAAACAGGAATATCTAAGCAATTATGCAAGTGCCTCATTCTAGACATGTACTTGAGGTTGAGTAGAAATATCTATTTAGTGATCCTAAAGTCAGCCTTGGGGATCACTTCATGCAGCAAATGGTAAGATTCCCATCACAGCTGCTCTGACAAACGTAGCTGTTCATATCAGAAGGGACACAAACAGAAATGCAGGCACCCACAGATGTGAGGGCTGGGCAGACACCTAATCCTTGTAGGAATATTAGGCACCTTGAAATGTCCAGAACTCCCACTGCTTTATCATGGTGCTGCCCCAAAGTCCACATCCCTACATTTTGCTTCCAATGAGGAATTCAGCATATTCTGCGTAGGGTCCCTTGTATGGATTGAGTCTGAGTGAGCAAACAAGTTAGATAAATGTTAAATAAATTAAATCTAGATTCAGTAGAGACACGTGACATGTATATGCGCAGTCACTGGATCCATGAATACAGGTACACAGCCCTAGATTGCTGCTCTTATGAAATAAAAGTATTTAATGAGCACCTCCAGTTAACTTCTACACCAGACATAGAAATATCTAAAATGGGAAATAAATCACAGCTACTAAAGTATCTTCTTCCTCATAAACCTGTGCATTCCTAGAAAGCAGCTTACACATCATGGGTTCTTCAAATCCATTCATGTGCATTTTATTTCCATTTCAGCTGAAATAAGAATCTGAGATGCCAAAATGCCTTCCCATATTGCCAGTTAAGTAATAGGACAGAGCCAAGAAGTCTGGTTTTAGAAATCATTATTGGAGCACAAATCTCCTTTCTCTTTGCACAGTGCTTGTATTACCACACTAGGAATGTCCAGGACAAAGGCAGCACCACAAAGTATCTCATCACTGTTGATTCTAACCACAGCCAAAGTGGAAATAAGACAAAAATGTATTGGATTGAATAGGTCATCAGTGTTCCTCCTTTAAAGGGGTGTTGCCCAAGGGAATTTGGCATCTAGATAGCATTTTAGCCTTTAATACTTCTTCTGTAAATGTAACCTGTTATCTCAATATCACAACATGTGGATTTATGTATAACTATTCTTTGAATGGACTCAGATTATGAAGTGGCTGAAATTGCTTTGTATTGAAGACTTACCTGTTGTATTTTTTAAAGACCCCCTGGAATTTTTAGTCACCAAAGAGTAAAGCAACAATGTTATCAGATTTCTTTCAAACACATATCATTCCAAGACTCACTGAAGCTGCCTAGGAGAGAAATTTCCCATATAAAATTAGAGTTTGGTATATTTGACTTGGGCAATCACTTGATATGAGCTATACTGATTTTGTATTTTTCATGTTCCTGGTATAGAGCACAAGCATAATTATTTCTATTAACTAAGTCATAATAATAGATACAAAGTTAATTGACTCACATGAGATCAGTTGTTCATAAATTCATATCGATCAACCTTAATTATACTATTTTCGCTTAAATATCTTATGAAACCGTTCCATTACTTTTAACTGACACCATATCAAATTGACTATAATGAGCCACTTATCCCTTTAATGCTCTTACGTTTTGACATCAGCTTCAAACCCTCTAGAACATCCCCTGTATTTCGGTGCAGCTAAGTCAGTGCTCCCTGTCAGGGTTTAACCCCAGCAGGCAGCTAAGCACCACTCAGCTTTGTGCCTGCTCACTTGCAGGGCACTGGGAGGGACAGAAAAGTCCTTGACCCTTTGTAAGCACTGCTTTAGTTAATGTCAGCATTAACTAAAACATTGTTTATCAGAGAGAGGTTTGCACTTCAGAGCAACACATTTGATATTTCATATCTGTGTTAGATTTTGGGTTTACTTTAATTATTCCATGTGTATTTAACTTTCGAGAGATAGATTTGGTGACAATACAGGATCTGAATTTTACTTTAGTTTAGCTATATAATACATGCAGAAAAGCTGAAATTTCAGTTATGGTTATTTTATAAAAGAGATAATATATACATATTGTTATAAAATATAATCAGAACCTGTGTGTGCCTAAGCCTCTGCTTCACAAAGACCTCTACAATAAACATAATTAGTTCAAAAGTGAGACTAATAATTTTATCAGGCTCATCAGCATGCAAAATATCATTCCATTTTTTGTTTTACTATCATTTTGGAATCAATTATGTTGCAATTAAACTAATCTAGATGATCTCTACAGTTATTGCCATATTTCTGTGTTACAGAAAAGAAATCAACATGGAAACAGAAAAAAGAGTTTCCTATATTAGCTGACTTCACTGCATTGTTATTTACACAGTACTAATAACATTTTTTTTGTGTCTCTAAATAACCGTGTGTTTTTTCTCACAATGGACATTCATATTTTCAAAAACACCTATCTACTATGGAAGCAGCTCACATTGTCAATTCACCTGACTGCTGAATGCAGACAGCCCACGAGTCTGTTAATAACATAATTTATTTCTGTCAAAACCAGGACATCATCACTTTTGTTTCAACAGCAGTCATCCTCTTTCATTTTTAAAAGCATAACATCTCAATTTTCCTAATGATCTGCTAAAATACAATGAAGATTGTTTGGTTTTGAGATAGAAATTGGGCCCTTAAGTATTTTTCTTTCAAGCAGACCCTGTTGCTCTTCTCAATAAATCTCCAGGAGCACTGCTGATTGACCCCCTAACTTAGGAACTCATTTTAGGGTCTCTCCTAATATTATGGAAAAGGTTAGAAAGCAAATTAAGGGACAATACATGGCACAGGCCTGTTAATAGCAAGTGTAACACTATAAAACAATCTCATCTAAACTCTTAGTTTGCTATAAATACAATAAATTTGAGCTTAGGTAAGAACAGATGTATATCAAAAAGGAAGTGTGGAAGGCCATTTTGCAGAATGAAACAAGAGGTAAAGAGAGGAGAGCAGGAACAGTTGATGGAGTCAGAGAAAGAGATGAGCTAATTAGAGGTGATTATATTCAGCAAAATTCTGTCCATTAGCTTTTCCCCTGATGAAAAAATAAAAAGAGCTGCTATTTTGATGTATTTATCCCCATTAGTTTCAACCAGGGAAGGTAGGAGCACTTGGATAGAATATTTCAGTTTGTTCAGTCTTTAAAGAATAAAATCAAAACAAGGGAATGGTAAAAATAACAGGTCTTAGTGTGAACTCAGATAATATTCTCTAACATATATGTTTTAAACCTATATTTTTTCATTTCTGACTGGAGTTAACATGTAAAAATATAAAGGTTTAAAACCAATCTTCTACACAGGGCCTTCCTGGGAAGTTAGCAATGGGAAACAAACAGTATTTGGTTGCTGTATCCCTCGTATTTTGTATTCTCTTCCCCACATTATTAAAATGGATCCCAAGCCTAAGAATGCTGTAAAACAATTATTGTGTCAGTAGTTCTAGCAGAAAAAAAAATAGATGAAATAGCATTTAAAGTTTTATCACTGCAGTTGAAAAATATCTCATAAAATATGCAGCAGCGTCTCTTTCACTTTCAATATTTAGATGGCTTCAGAAAAACCTTATTAAATCTTTAAAATATTTGTGAGGTAGTGGCTTTGTCTGAAGCAGCCTACAGGAATGTGTGTGGTCATCCCCATTCCAGCAGCCTCTGGCAGGGCACTTTACCCCTTGGAACTACTTTCTCCCTAAATCTGATGCAGAGAGAACATATGCTAAAAATCCAGAGGAGAAAGGTTCTCAGACAGAGTTTTTACCAGATTTACCTCGTTAATGAGGAGATGTGTTTCATTCTTGGGGAAATCTGAGTCCTCTGGGGACAGAAGCCATTCACTCCTTATTCTGTAGGGACTGAGGTAACTACCTGTGAGCTCCACAGCAACTCACAGGCTCTTAACACAACATTTCAGCTGTGGTGCTTCTGTTTCACTCATGCACAGAGTTGTGGATGATCAACCAAGCCCTGGGAACAATCACATTGCGTTCATTAGTACAGCAGAGAACACAAGATAATGACATTCTAATTATAATTTTTCAGAGATCAGATTTTCTCACTTAAGACTTCCTGTTCCAGTAAGACATTTTAAGTAATCCCTATAAAGATTATTTTGTGTTAGTGCATTTCAACAGGAAAGGAACTGTGAGCCCATTAAAGTCCATATTTGTAAGGGTATAAAGTTTTCAAGATATAATTCTTCTATGCATGGCATTTTTGTGCATAATATAAAATAGTAAGTATTTTGAGTCTGCAAGAGTTAAAGCTATGATGGGATTATCATCACAAGAAGCCTTTTTCAACCTGTTCATAGATTTTGAGAGACATTTCCTTTATGGTTCATTATTTCCTGGGAAATATCCTTTCAAAGGAAACATGGAAAAAATCTTTTCCAAAGTCTTGCTCTTGGTTTTCTTATGGTTGTTATTCAATAATAACTGTTGTTGTAATTACAATATTATTAATATTGATAGTAGCACTATTAAAATAGCAATAATAAGGACTTACTCCCCCAAATTTTTTTGCTGCCCATCATGTCATAAAAGCAACTCTTTGCATTTTGGCCAATCTGCTACTGTGCAGATTCACTTAGCACTGAAAACACCCAGATTATGCAAAAAGTGATCAGATTTCATCACCCCACTGTAAGATTTCACAGGCAATATATCTATCAACATATTAGAGAAACAAGGTATTTAACTTACAGAAGCTTGATGTGCAGATGTCTTTAGTCATGCAGACTCCCTCTGCAATGCAATGCATGCTGTCTGCATGTGCTAAGGAGCCCCGAGAAAGTTGACTTTTTCTTTCTGTGGGAACACCTGAGGAGACCTGGAGCTTTCCAGTGCTCCTGCTGGGAACAGAATTGCACAGTGTTGCGCCAGGGACTGTGAAGAATTTCCTGTGGAAGATAGTTCTGGAAAGAACAGGATTTCGGGTTAAGACAGGCTGTGCCACAGAGAAGCTGACTATAGCTGCGTGAAAAGCAGCTAGGGGAAAAAAACTTTGAGAACGGCTTTGACATCAGGCTCAGATTGTTTTGGTGGTGCTACCAGTTAAAGTTGCAGCAGACAGAGGAGCAGAGCAGATTGCTAGGAAATGGGGCAGGCAAGGCAGGACGTATAATCATAGACTCAGAATGTTAAGGAGTTGGAATGGACCTTAAAGATCATCTATTCCCTGCTCTGCCATGGGCAGGGACACCTCCCACTAGACCAGGGTGCTCAAGGCCTCATCCAACCTGGCCTTGAACATTGCCAGGGATGGGGCATCCACAACCTCCCTGGGCAACCCGTGCCAGTGTTTCACCACCCTCGTGGAAAAAAATGTCTTCCTAATTTCTAGCATAAATTGCCTCTTTTCAATTTGTACCCTTGGTTCTGTCACTACAGTTCCTGATGAAAAGTAAGTGATAGGACAAGGAGTAATTTCATGATGCTGAGGAAGACATCTGTGGTCATGCTGGCAAAATGTTTGGGCATATTGATAAGACAGACACAGCCTTCATGTTTCACAGGAAAAGATTATTTCCAGACCACTCTTTCTTCACGTGACCTGAGCCCGTGATCTGTGTCTGTTTCAGGTTACAGAAGCATGGCATGGTTGATCTCCATACTGTTATACCTGGTCTAGGTGGCTCAGCTCCCTGATGGCTCCTTGGAGTTTCAGGAACACTCAGCAAGCTGTGATTATCCAGGCTGCATTTGAAATACTGATAAGAAATCAATCCTTTAAGTAAGGACTCTTGCAGTAAGCTCAACATCACACTTGTCACCTCTACCTGCCAGAAACATGGTATGCAGCTAGATCACCCAACAATCCATAATTTTTCTGGTAAAATATGTGACTTCAGACAGCAGGATGGAGAAAAGGTAATGTTTGCTAGCTGTACTTAAACTGTCTGGCATTGCACAAGATGCAGGAGTTGTGCATTTGGCCACTAGTCAGTGGTGGTGTTCATTAACTTGCATTTGTGATCAGCAAAACTCACGCAATCTGACAATATTATTTCACTCACAAATACCACAAGTACACAGCCAAAGCCTCATTCAGGTGGGTACTACCAGGTGAGAACATAAATTCTATTTACCATTCTGCAGGAGTGACTGTCACGAGATCACCTGCAACCAGATAGCAGAGCCCAGGAACTGCAATACCTAAAAAGAGAGAGTGTGAAATGACTGGAGACAACAGTAACTCAATCTGCTCTTAAAAATCCACAAGTCTGTCAGAGTCCTGAAGCATCCCCAAAGGGTAATCCAAAATATGTTTCCTGTATTCAGACTTCCCTAGAAGTTTGTTGGTAAAGGAAATGTAAAGCGTTAGAGAAAGTTCAAATAAAAGCTCCTGCAATGCAAATGAAGCGCCTGAATTGGGGTTGCCAGAAACAGCCATCCCAAGTCAGGTGTCCTGTCCTGTAGGAAGAACAGAGCACAGCTTGTAGTTTGATGTGGAAGCTGATGCCACTTGTCTTTATTAAGATTTAGTTTAATCTTCTCCCTGTTTCCTGAGTGCCCTAACTATTTAACCTCCATCCTTTGTAAGTTTAATTTCCTGAAGAGCCCTGCAGGACAAGAAGTCAATTTAGGTTCATCCTTCCAAATGCACATGAGCTTTTCGGGGCTGCCACAATCTCTGCCAGTATAATAAACACACCCTGTGTGCTTTTATCATGCTTAGCTCAGGCAATACTACTTTAATGGGTACAATTAAAAATCTACCCTTTTCAGCAAGGCTGATTAATGAACTTGAAAATTATTCTATAAAAGCCACGCATGAATAATTTTGAAGACCCTTCCATTCGGCAGTGTTCCAAAACAGCTTCTTGTTTCTGAACATGTATATTTTAAACCTATGTCACTTTTTACAAAACTATTAATTTATTTTTTTTAAATGGGTTTTGGTGCAAAATTTATAGGAAGATTCAAATTTTGATGGTATCTTTGAAAATTGCTTCAGTGTTTTGTTATAAATATCTCAAATACTTCAATGGCAGAAGTTTTGTTTATGCCAAAGTTTCATTTAAAATTAAAAAGGGAGTAAGGGTGTCCCTCTTTTTCTTTATTATTTTTTTCAGAAGCTACTTCAACATGCTCTAACTTCCTGTACAGGTCATCTTTTTATACAAAAGTTTCAAAAGAAAAAAATATCCTCTGCCAAAGTCCTGCTCCAAGCTCAGTGGGAGAGAGGCTCCCTCCTGTGGAATGTGAGATCTCCATAACTTTTCACTTACACACTAAAAATCCCCTAAGGAAGTAAGCCGTGCTTTATTTAGTTATAAAATAGTTAAAATTTTAAGGCAATCAAGAAAATCGTGTTGTTAGACAAAAAATATTATCAAATTTTTTTGAATTAAAAGATTTGAGTATTAAACTCTCTGTGAAATAGCAGCAGAATCTCTTGCTGAATTTATTTTCATGGAAGTGAAATTTCTCCCTTTACTTTAAAAGATTGGTCTAGAAATCTTACTAAAGGTTGCTGTTTACAAATTTTCTGAAAGAAGGTTAAGCAGATTTGAAAAAACTCATGAAAAACAAGAGTGATGCAGGATTTCCATTTAAGAAGAGCACCCTTCAACAGTTATGAGGCAAAATAACTCAAGAAGAATAAACCAAAAAGCTCCCCTGATGGCATCCTCTCTTTGTTCTTCTTTTCTGCTTAAAGAAGACAAAGCTATAGACTTCATGTATATGAAGATCTTCAAAAGTGATTTGCAGATGGATGATGCTGACGTTAGTTAATATTTTCCCATTTCTTCTCAGGGAAAAAGTCTGTTGTTTGAATACTCAATAAGGAGTAGTTCCTAGGTATATATCTAAACTATTATATTAAAGGGGGGGTTTAACCTTATTATCAAAATTTTATAGATTAAAATGCTTATTCAAGATAGTCTCTCTCTTAATTTTCTGCTTTTACATACTTTAAAAATGCTTGGAGTATTCTTAGGGCAGTAGGACATTAATTGAAGAGAAAAAAATTGTGTTGGAATAATACCATTAAGGAATGCATTTTTAAATACAGTTTGGTCTTGGGGTTTTTTGGTGCTTTTTAATGAATACTATATATGCAATATCACTGCTACATTTCTAGTTCTCATTTTTTCAGAGTGCATCACATTTTTACAGAGCCCAGTGTGTTCTGGTTATATAAAATCATCAGAAAATTAAATCAAGAAGAAATATTTGCCTGTATTTTTGATTAGTCTCATTAGAATTTTTTTTCATGTTTCATTGCAACATTACCTAGATATTACAATACACACAAAAAACCCCCAAACAAAACAACAAAAGAATAAGATGGTACATCCCTTATTTTGTGTAAGTTCTCAACAACCTATTTCATCTTACATGAACAAATTCCTGTGCATTTTATCTTAGATAAATAGGAGCTATCACAACGAAGATAAGCAAAGCACTGCCTTTCAGTGTGCATATCTATTAAGTTTGCAGGAATATAATTTATCAATAATGATAGACAATGGGTCTTTCAGTTACAGAAGGCTTGTAAAGAACTGGTTTAGCATTTTGAAATAAATATGCTACACTGGACCTTGCCTTTGGAAGCTGATTAATTGCTTTCATTCCCAGGGCAGTTGCTGTTTCTGAATAGGTTGGTTGTGTTCAGGTGTTGTTGGTTTATAGAACAAATTCCGCCCCGGACATTAAACTCAGTTTCTGCTCTCAGTGGCTATGTTCCATTAATTTCGTCACTGGGGCACAGCAGGCACTGGCCAATTTATTCTTCAACTAGTGAATTACCTCTTAATAAAGTAACCATAGTGTACATTTTGTCTCTTAAGTAGAACGAGTGGGAAATGTAGGGGGAGAACGAAGCCTCCGCTCTGTTTGTCCCCGAGCTTTGCTGTGCTGCACTTGAGCAGCTCATCCAACACTTCCTGCATTCTCTTCCTTTGCTCCACAACAATTTCATCAGAACACAACTCCATCCACCGGGATGTCAGTCTCGTATTGCAGGCTGAGGCTGATGTGTAAATTAACAGACTTTTTTACAATTCTTTAGATCTTTTAATTTCTATGTATCACCTCTGTAAGAAGAAAAATTATATTTTATTGAGATAGAAATACCTATTTTTGTCTTCCAGATAAAGTGTTGAACCTGTTTCATTTAGGCTAACCATACCTTATATGTAAACCATTCATATTTTTTAATTAAATACATAATATGTATTTATAAATAGACATAAACAAACTGTTGTATTAGTACTAACAAACAATTTCCTTACATGAAAGATATTGAACCCATTCCCATCGATTTCAATATGCTTGCAATTGCTAAATGTCCTATTTCTCAACTGATCAGATATTTCTCTATTTGCCCAGTATAAACCAGTGGTTCATATATATGTTTATAAAATGATTATTCTAATACCATTCAGAGAAAGGACAGTAACTTAAGCTAAGCATACATTTACAATACAGCTATCTCCTCAGCTTAAATTTCATTTTTCCATGGTAAAGTGGCAAATTATCTCACTCCTGATCAAAACGACTCTTGAAAGTCTCAGTAATCACGCACAAAATAAGTAATTTCATTTTAGAAACTGCTAGATGATGAGCATCCACATATTAAAATCCAATACTGCAAAATCAGATGCAGCTGTAAAATAAGAACTCAAGAAAACAATCTGCCCAGAGTAACACATCTGACTGCAAACATAATTACTCCTCTTGTAATTAATTTTAATTAAATAAGAAGAAAATAGGTAGATCAGTTTAGTAAACAAATCTTAATAAACATAATCAAGAATGACACTGCACTAAAATCTCCTGATAGCACTTTCTTTTCTACTACTACGTACTTACATTCATTTTTTTTCTTAAAGTATATATATTTGAGTTTCTTCAAGAATAAGAGTGTTTGTAATATATGATTTGTGTTACAGACCTAACTTTTTTCAATTACAATTACTATATGAATTTACCCATGCCTTAAACAGGTGGATCAGAAATTAAATTACATTTTGACTACATCTTTAAATTAGACAATGTTATTTCAATTATAGTTTGGAATTTGACCTGGACTCATGTAATAGCTGAGATGGGAAGGGATCTTGGGAGACCATCTAGTCCAGCCCCCTGCTCAGAGCAAGGTCGGCCAGAGAAGGCTTCTCGCGGCTGTGTCGAGACAGGTTCTGTATACCTCCAAGGATGGAAGTCCCACAAGATCTCTGGACAACCTGTTCCAGTGGTTGATCTCCAGCGATCCTTTTTCCCTTACTTTAAATTGGCCCATGTCTGGTTCACGGACAGATGACTTCTTGTGCTCAAACAGGAGGTCACTCTTGGAAAATAAAATCCATAGTGAAATGAAGAACAGGAGTGGTTCGTGAATATGATGAAAGACCCTATTCGGACTGAGTAGGCTCAGATCAAAGGAGGACTTGATAAAATGAAAGGAAAATGTCTGTCCAGACTGTACTCATTTACTTACAAAGGAGTGCTAGGCCAATTTGAAAGCTGCACTTTTGAATCCCAGGGAGATTTGTTCAGCCGAACTTATCCTTACTGAGGTGAGGATAACTTCATTTTAGAAAATGTGTCAATCCTGGTGTTAGCTAATACTTGGGGCAATGTGGATTTATCTTATCACTGAAATCTTATATTTTTCATTTTTTTTATTATCCGAGATAGTGATGAGGATTTTGGTTCCAAAGAGAAAAGTGTAAATAAAACTGCAACGGTGCATTGCATTTTCAGTATGTGCTGAGGCTGAAAGTAAAGGTCACTCAAAATGATTTGTGAAAATCATTGGTCAATTAAAAATTGGTCTCTTGGCTTCATCTCTCACAAACAGCCTAATACAACAGAGTAATAAATTCCAGTCCCTGAGAATCCAGCATTGGGATTTTAACTGGTGTTATAAATTCCTAAAATTGTTGGCCTGGGACAACTTTGGTTTCCCCCTTCTCTTGCCTCATGAAAGTCACCAGAGCTTGGAGGACACGTGAGAGATCTCCAACTCCTGGCTCAGCATCTATAACAACAAAAGTGAAAGTCCTTTCCTCAGCCTCGGCCATCTCCTTGTTTTACCTCAGGCATAAGATGGAACTTCTGTTGTATCCTTTTTGGAAAGCCTATGGTAGTAGAGCTGTGACTGACTTTTGAGCCTCAACAATATCTATATCACATTTTATACTACACCCTTGGAAAAAAAAATGACATTGAAAGCAAATTTCCACGGAAAAAGAGAAGATTAAAAAGGGTTGTAGAGAGGGATCATGACCCCTGACCATATATCACTTGTTCCAGAGCACTTTTTGTGTCATGTTCACCATATAGCCCCGTATTGACATGAAAAGCTGTTTTCCTTTGCTAAGGAGTACGATGGAGGGGGTTTTAACTACAGTTTTGTTGACAACCACAGCACTACATGTGTCAGACAAACTCTGTTACAGCTAACTGAGATTTTTTTATTAGCATGATTTTGGATTGTATGCTTCAGTTCTTTTTTATTTGAAATTTATGAAGTTAATTAAATAACTCTCAACACAATTAAAAATTCTAACTAGGCAACATATGAATTGATATTAGCTTGTACATATCATATAATACTTGTAAAATGCCTTTTTATTTGTAAGCTCTAGGACAGTTAGTGAATTTTTGTTGTCAGATGATAGTTTAATAATTTTTGAGCATGAAATTAAATTGCTGTTTAAATCAGCCATGTTTTCGTTTGGTTTTTTAATGCAGCACAATTTACCTTACTCAACAAAAAATTTCTTCTGTAGTTTTGAAACACTTGAACCAAATTAATAAAAAACCAAAATAATACAAAGATGGCTTCAGAAAGACCTAATTTAATCTAGGAAATGAGATTTAGAGTTAATTACACACACACAAAAAAAAAGTATGTGGTAGGAAAAGCCTATTTTATCTGTTTTTCTGCCTTCTCAAGTTTCTTTATGCTCATGACTTAGGTATGTGATTCAGACTGGGGCAAAAAACATTCCCTGCTTTACAAGCATAAGAGCTTGGGCAGAGTACACAACACTGCTCATATTCAAGGAAAAGGAAAAGGAAAAGGAAAAAAAGGAAAAAGAGAGAAAAGGAAAAAAAAAGAAAAAAAAAAAGAAGAAAAAGAAAAAGAAGAAAAAGAAAAAGAAGAAAAAGAAAAAGAAGAAAAAGAAAAAGAAGAAAAAGAAAAAGAAGAAAAAGAAAAAGAAGAAAAAGAAAAAGAAGAAAAAGAAAAAGAAGAAAAAGAAAAAGAAGAAAAAGAAAAAGAAGAAAAAGAAAAAGAAGAAAAAGAAAAAGAAGAAAAAGAAAAAGAAGAAAAAGAAAAAGAAGAAAAAGAAAAAGAAGAAAAAGAAAAAGAAGAAAAAGAAAAAGAAGAAAAAGAAAAAGAAGAAAAAGAAAAAGAAGAAAAAGAAAAAGAAGAAAAAGAAAAAGAAGAAAAAGAAAAAGAAGAAAAAGAAAAAGAAGAAAAAGAAAAAGAAGAAAAAGAAAAAGAAGAAAAAGAAAAAGAAGAAAAAGAAAAAGAAGAAAAAGAAAAAGAAATGGCTGCAGCAGTCCCTTAATTTTTTTAGTTCATTGCACTCAAAGAGCCTTTCTATGTCTTTACCAGTAAAATTAATGTGAAAGAGAGATAATGTATTTCTCTTGCTGTCTTTAAAAGACTACAGGATTGAAGTACCATTCAAAAGTATAGGGCATCCCATTGGAAGAACGAGCAAGCAATCATTTGTTTGATATCAAAAGAAACTCCTAAGTAATCAATATCTGAAGCCCTATGAGTCTTCTGAAATTAAATATGCTGCATGTTTTTCTGTTGCTAAGTAGTTAAAGTACGCTGCCCTTCATCTTTATTTGCAAAAAATATTGACACTTCTTCAGGCATTCCTGATGTTACTGAGAGTTACACCACTGGAAAATCGGCTGGAGCAGGCATCAGGAAGTCAGTCTGAAGCACTGCAAATCAGAACGTGAAGGACAGCTGACAACAGAACACTGGCTGAAGAGGCAAAGTGTTATTTCGGCTAATATTACTGTCCACCCAAGGCAGAACTATGTAGAACAGCAAAATGAAAGAGTTGTTCTAAGAAAGCTGCTAGAATTCATTAAAGCAGAATGGAGGTATTAAAAGTATCTCCTTTTAGCACCGCTCCAAGAGAAGTTACATACAATATCGAGATTTTTATGCACACTGCATTGAAATGGCTTCTTTGAGATTTCACACATGTGAGACTACAGAATTGTGTCTCCATTTTATATTTCATTCCCAAAACAATGCTGTGAGATTAAAAAGAAATACTACAGGTCAGTTGTATCCATAGGAATATTTTTGTGATTTATACTTTCTAGTTGATGGCCAAGGCAGATACTGAGAAAAGCCCCTTGGGCACTTGGTTACCTCCAGATGACATGGAAAATACACTCACAATGTTCATACTCAGCATTTTTTGGCAAAGTCATTTAATTCCTCAATTCCAATTTCTTCATACTGTAGTTTCTTTTCCTTCTTTCCAGCTTTATTTTGGGAATAAAAATGTACTTGCAAGATTATTATCACAGCATTAAAGTCTTATTTCCAAAAGAAGCTGGAGTTTATTGCTGAGATTGGCCAATCTTTTATTTGAGTCATTTTGAAAATTCAGCTTAATGCAGTCAGGTTCATATAAAGTTCCTTCAGTGTGTTTGCTGAACAAAATCTAAAGTTCTTATCATATCAATAGGCATTTAAACAACAGATGAATAATTTTGCATTTGCTTACTCTGACCCTTTCCACTGCAAATTTTCCTATAAGCTATTTATTACTAGATTTGTGTTAGCCAGGCTAAAACTGCACATCTTCTATGTGTGTCTTAATTCTGACATTTTCTTAACTCAAAACCCTTGAATTTATAACCTTGGCGTTCTTTTCTTGTAGTTCTCTTAATTAATGCCGCAAGCTTTAATTTCTGCTTTCTGTCAATGATTTGAGAACTCTTATGCCAGGTGCTAATTCCCAAGGAAAGAACCTTTCAGTGATGTGAACACTGTCATGTGATTGGATACAGAGATTTCAGGTCCTCTCTCCCCTGATAGATTCACAGAAGAGTTCCTACAGAGGGAGAAGCAAAATCTGCTTAGTGTGACTAGTCTCCCTTTGTTTCTTTTCTTTCAGCAGATGGCATGTGCATGGCTAATAAACACTAACACGTTTACCTAACCAGCCATTCCTCACAGTCCCTGTCGCTCTGCTGCTGCCTTTGATGCTTCCCATCCTTGCTGATCTTCCTCAAGCAAAATAAAGCCACTGAAATCTTTGCATCCCAGCCTTGTGTTTTGATGCAGACCCCCAAAGATGGAAAAGTCACATGCAAACTGTGCAATATTCTTTTGAATTTCACTGTACACATAAAGAAGAAAATTAAACACTCAACTTGCTCTTCTGGAGAAGTTCAGGGGAATGTCATCCTGTTGTAGACTTTGTACAGACTGGAGAGGGATAAAATCTGATAAAAGCTAGTTAGTGAACTCAGGGAAGAAAACTAGTGTTTCATAAAGATCCAAGAGAGTGGGGATAATCGCTCAGACACTGTGCAGAAGCCCAGGAAGATCAAAGGGCAGCAGACCAGAAAATCATAGGGAAGATCCTTGTATACAACACTGCTATCACAGATTTGAAACTTCTGTGCAAAGGTTTAGCCCTATTCTTCTTAAACGTGTTTGACAATAATGCAGGAGTTCTCTGGTTTTCAGGACTATGGTTTCATTTTTACTTCAGTGACTCCTAACCTAAACTCGAAGAACGACCCCAGACCGTGATATCTTTTTAGCTCGCTGCCAGCACTATAACACAAGCAGTTACACAGTAATGATAATGTTGCTAATCTCTATATATTCTTATATATTTTTACAATCTAGTGTTTGCATCAAACAAAAGCTCAGCCAGGAGAAGAAAGGACTCTAGGGAGACCTCTTTGTATCTCTCAGTACTTAAAGGGGGCTCATCAAAGAGGTGGGGACAGACATAGCAGCAGGGCGTGTGGCAATAGAACAAGGGGTAATGGTTTTAAACTAAAAGAGCATCAATTTAGATTAGTTATAAGGAAGAAGTTTTTTACAGTGAGGGTAGTAAAACACTGGCACAAGCTACCCACAGAGAGAGGTGGTGGATGCCCCATTCCTGGAAACATTCAAGATCATGATGGACAGGACTCTGAGCACCCTGATCTGCTTGAAGGTGTCCCAGCTCATTGCAGGGGGGCTGGACTGGATGGTCTTTAAAGGTCATTTCCAACACAAATTATTCTATGATTCTATGATTATTTTTAGGGATTTATTCAATTATTTGAATTGGAGTTTTCCATATTTCCCATCAATATTTCACAAAAGACAGTACTTTTCCATCCTGAAAGGTACCAAAGACTTAGCTCAATTTAGCTTGCCTCTAGTACAGTACTGTGAACTGAAGCATCTCTGACACATGAATGCCCAAAATGATCCTTTCAGTTTTGTCTGTAGTAGTCATCTACCTTTGTGAGCGATTTTTAAACCATTAATGACTATCACATCTCAGATCCATCTCATGGAGGCTAAATTTAAAGATAAAAGCCCTCCTGATAGTCAAAGTTCACACCTTTCAATACATCATTTTGCTTGACATGCAAGAAATGTCTTTATTTCTACCATAACTTATAACTGCTACTTCAATGTAAATTAAATTAAAAATAAAAAAAAAAGAAAAAGAAAAAGAAAAGATGGCATTGCTGCTCAAAATAAATTATGCAGCAGTCTTTCAGCTTTCAGTGGTCTCCAAGTTACACTACCCAGTCATTCTTTTATAGCCATAATAGTTTATCCTTGTTTCTCCCAAAGTGTTGTGCTTATGCAAAAAACCCTTTCTAGAGCTCTGAGGTCCTGGATGGCTTATAATATCTCTGAGTGTAATTGTCTTTTTTTAATTCCATGTCTTATCAAGAGGATATTGAATTCTATACGTTCTTCAGGCCTCACCCCACAGTGTATCAACAGGTAAACCTGCAGTTCCTTACGGACATTGTGTCTGTGTCAATTTGGTCTCATCAGGAGAGAAGATCCCACAATGTAACCTGCACTGTCTGGAGAATATAATGGATATGAAACCTGCAGATCCATTAGTACTTTATGAATCTCCATTTCGGTTTACAGCGTGATAGATTCAACCCACCCTTCCTTCTCTCTTACATAAGACAACTTTCTTAAAACTTTTACTGGCCTGTGTGATTGAACACAAATTGTCATTTTTCTTTATTATTTGTCTCATTAAAAAGTTTAGAAGTAGAAATTAGAAAATAAAGCATCCAAATTTTTAATGAGACATTTTATGATATCCCAACATATTCTGCTTTCAGAAACTTATTTTACATTTTCAGATTTATGTATATTACAACAGTTTAGGATATTTATAGCCTCATTACTATGCCTATTGTAACACGTAACTTGCCTATATTTCCAATCTTTTATTATTTTCCATTAAAAAGACACTAACAATACAGAGACACAATTCAAAGTTCATTAAAATTTGGAGCAGATTGAGTCAACCACAAGTTCAAACATATTCTTGCTCTTATTACTCAATTCATGAAGGCTTTCTTTTCAGTGTGAATAAAAGCTAGCACCATTTACCATCTCTTTTTATTATTCTTTCTTCTTGATGAAAACAGAAAATGTCACTGTTTTCCCATCTCTAGTGTGGAACCAGATTTCACCTTGCTCAAGGTAAGCCACAGATGCTGTTCTTACCTCCCCATCTTTGGTCCTGCCTGACAAACACTGCCTGTAAAGTCCTGATCTGCATATAGAGAAACCAAAGGGTTCAGTGTGTCTCACAGAACTTAATTGCAATGCTTTCACGTGATTTTGAAGTCAAGTTTTATATAAGAAGATTTTCTTATAACTCCATCAAAATCTTCATTAGCCATATTCCAAGTAACCTTTTGCTAAGTTTGAAAAAGGAAAATAAACAATACTTTGAGCAATTGCAACTTCAATTGGAGATTCAATTCCAGGACTAAATCTCGTCTCTTTTTCATTTACTTCTCAGTAGGCTACAAGATTATATAATTTCTTAAAAGGAATAACGCTCTGTAGGAAAAGTGGCTGACAAGTGCAGTCATACTTTTCTTCCATGTACAATAACCAAGAAAAAATGTCAGCAATTAAAAACCAGTTTTTGAAGAAGAACCCAGGCAAGACCTTCTGTTTGACAACTGCAGTTATGTTTAAGCAAAATAGTCAGTGTTTAATGCCTAGATTCTTTCTTTTTCTTAATCACTTCTATTTCACACTGAAGCCCATAATAATATATAGTTACCCTTTATAAAATAGAGTACAAATATAACTTTTGTCTTCCTGAGTATTTCTCCTTCTGGAAGAGACAAAAGCAGGAATAAAAGGCTCCTAATGACCTGAACAACATTATTGCCATTTGATGATTAATACAAGAGAAATGGCTCAAAGAATCAAAGAAATTCATAATTAGAACAAACAATTTGCCAGCAGAAGGGTTAAAGTCCTGGGCTAGATCTCAGGATTCAAGACCTGTATGATTTTAGGAAAGTGAAACAGAAGATCTCCTAGAGTTTTCGATTCTCTCCTTTTTCTAACTGGCAAGCTCAGATTTGCCATACAGCTTTTTGCTGCCCTATCTGTTAACTTGAGTTACTGTGGTTATTTTTTAACTGAAAGGTTCCAGAGCGTTTCTGAGGTGAGCACAGACTGTGCCACGGACAAATCCCAGCTTGTACAAGGATGCAATGCATAGTAGCCCCACTTTTTAATCCCTTTGTCATACCTTGGCTTTCAGAGGAAAAAAGTGTGGCTACATGAAGCCAAATATTATAAAGTGCAGCCATGTTATTTTATTGCCAATTTCCCTATGCAATGATCAGGACACCAGGCAGAAGCCCAAGGCGTTTTTGTCCCTCATTGCAAACAGCAATCCATGAAAAGATACAATGAGCTCTGTACTGCTACAGTTTGGGGAATATGCTAATAAAAAAGGGGTCAAGCTTCTGTTCTGGTTGGGATAAAACATGCATTCCTTGGTCCCACATACAGACAATGAACGCACAAATTTAAGCTCTTCACGTTGTAGGTTATTTGTTCTTTGGTTTTCTGTCCATGTGGAATTGTAACTGATTAAAAGCTCAACATCCCTAGAAGACTATTTGCAGTCCTATTCCATCGCTATGAGTAGACAAGGAATCCAGAGTTTCTTCCTCTCCGATGAACTGCCCTGGATGTAAGAATAAGAGCATTAGTCTGTGCTTGTCTGTGCATTCCTCTGTGTGCTCACACACAAAAACTGAAGAGTCGCATCACCCGTTACTAATGCACTGCCAAACCCCATGGCAGAACACAGCCCAGCACAGAACAGAAGCCCAAAAAGCTCAGAGCAGCTCTCACAATGGGGTAGGAGGGGAAGTTGAGTGAAGAAAAAAACCCCAATCCTAGAAAGCTGATACAACACAAGAGATCCATATTAACTGTATTCAACTTTCCTGAGCAAACTATTGCCAAGATCTTGTTTCAGAGCTGTGGGATACAGCACAGAAGACAGAGATTTTTTTCAACCATGTCCCTGTGATGAGAAAAGAGGAGCTAAATTACTCAGTCCGGGAGGGAATAAACAGTTACTGATGGATCCCAGTAGTGAGAGGAAAGCTAATGGAAATTAACTCATGCATGTTTTCCAACTGACTGAGATTACTACAGACAAAAATTTCCATTTTCTTTTCCATCTACAATGCATAAAATTGGATGCATGTGTTCTACATGTCTACATATTCTACATTGTCTATATATTTTTGATGAAACTACTTAATTTTCCTTCCATACCATGTGTTTCCTTATATTTGGCATCTTGCAAGAGAGCAAGGTCTGCCTCATCTGGGCTACTGCACTCTGAGTTAAACTGAACTCTTTAGGGAGGGGGAGAAAGGAAAAAAAGGCATAAGGCAGAAACAGGAACTGAGAGACCCTCAAGAGGAGTGAGGGGCAGCCTGCAAAAGAGAACAGACCCACAGCCGTTCAGCTTGAATTACCTGCCTGCTACTGCCAGAAGATTTGATGCTGCTCCTTCACCTGCCAATCTCACAGAAAACCAACCCAATAAAAAAGAAATTTCTAGTTTTGCAGCAGCAGCAGCAGCAGCAGCAGCATCAGCAGCAAGGCAAGCCTGTAATTTTAACCTGTGGACAAACTGCTGCTACACCCAACACAAAGGAAAGAGCAGAAGCATTTAATTGAAAATGCCAAGGGAGAAGTGGAAACTATCATTTTAGCAGCAATGTTATGTGAAAGGTGACATGAAACCTGAGACAGGCACTTCTTTAGCAACTCAGAAGAGGCTGTAGGGGTTTGTTCAGTGTCCCCTTGACGGACAAGGGGAAACAGACCTGCAAGGATCAGAGCAGTCAGGAAGACTTATTATATTTCATCCCTTTTAACTATAAAAATATCTTATATAATTGTGATGTCCTAACTGATCAATTTGCATTCTAAATGAAATGTGGATTTAACAACTGGAAGCCTTTGGTGTCCTTTCCATGTTCAAAAACAGTTTGGGGAAGAAATTAAAATCCTTCTCTGCACATGATTCCAGGTCTAGTGAGGAAAATTTTCAGCAGGGCTTCCAGAGAGGCTGGAAGGAAGTCTGTTAGTAACTGAATATGTCCATAGTGATCTTTCCAGTTAAATTACTGGCCACTACATATTGTGCAGTCCCTTCTTCCAGATAAGATCTAGACAAAAAAGAAATGTCCTTGTCTGCTTAGACTGCTTTTTGTTTGAATATTCCAGTTTAAATTTTCTATTGAGATATGGGCTTTTCGCAGCTGCAGGAAATAAATTAGCATCAACAGCATATCTAGGGATCAATTAATTTTCATCAATGTCAAAAAAAAGTACAACTTGAATAAGAACAACCAGACTGGATTCAGATTATGGAGAGAATGAGTGATTCATTTAAAAAAAATCATAAGCATGTTGCCAAAACCAAATGAAACAGACTCAGTGGATGCCAAGGCAATATTCATCTATGCAGTATCTGCATCACTGCCAGTGGCTTCACACCAGGGAGACATTTGGAAGGATTACTTCAGATTTTCAGGAAGTACTTTATCCCATTCTCCCATTTGGAATTATTGTCTGGAGTTGAGAAAGAGGAGTGAAATACAATGTCTGCTGGCATGGTATATCAGAGTAATCTAAAGTGTGCAGGAGAAAGAAATTCCTAGTTACAATTTTCATTAAACTAAAAATGAAACAGGATACTACAGAGACCAAAATGGGACTGCACTTATTTCTACAATTTATCTAAAAGATCCCACAAACTGGCAAAAGAAACCACAATATCCTAACCTCCTGCTAATATTAAAATGATGGTTGACTTCAGAGGCATGGCACATAGCAAGGAACCATTGACTGGCACAGAGAACTTTCACCGTTTAGATCCAGCATCTGGATTAACAGATGGCAATGCTGTGGCATGAACAAGTATACACGAATTTATTATGCAACAAGACAGCAAAGGGTAGACAGAAAAGTGTTGGAGTGTATTGATCAAGCCACACCTAGAGAATGTTTGCAAGAAACCCCCAAGGTTTCATTTCATTTTGCAGATGGCTGTAGGGCACTAGGTGCCAAAGAGTCTGTTTGGGTGATGTCATCAAGTTTGGTTCATGAATACATGTAAAACATTCTGCAGTCTTTGGAACAAAGAAAGCAATTTAAATTTGGATTTCTTCCGTCTGCTTGGTCTCCACAGGTAAGAAATGTGTTTCTAATGAATATTTAGTTTTACTTCCTTTAGACCTTTAGGCTCTTTTGCACAAATTTTAACTGTGTGTTTACACACTTGACCTTCATTATTAAAGTCGATGTGCATTCGAAAGCCCCACCGACACCTTGCAAGACCACTAAAAATACAGCAGTACTTTGATGTCCCATTGCAGATCTCGAATCCCGTACAGATGTGTCAGGCAAAATATTTAAAAGCAACTTCAAGGCAACGAATATACATTACCACTAATCCAGGTCAAGACCAGGACAGTTATCTATAGCAACAAACTAGGGAAAAAATCAGTTTCAGAGAGTCTGCCAGGACTGGAAATACAACAGTAATAGGAGAATTTAATTACTCATATGTGGATTTAAATGTCACACTGTGGTATTTTTAAGCACTCAACAGGAATGTTTCATGGATAAGCTAGTCAGGCAACTCAAGGGGGAGGGTCTGGGTTTGACCCTCTTCCCAGTGGTAATTTTGCCTCATATCACAATGTTGCTATCAAGGACTGACTCTGTAACAGCCACTAAACTGTGTTTATATTCAACATTCTTGCAGGCAGCCTGAAGTCCAAAAAAAAATGCTCTGCACTAGTGTTTGACTTCAAAATGTCAGTTTAGGAGCAGTCAAAAATACTAACTGAGCATAAGAGAATTATTAGGTGCAGAAGAGCGGGGGGGGGGGGGAAGGAAATAATTACTATATCACTGTATAAGTCCAAGGTGCCTCAGCACCTTAAATACTGTGTGCAGTTCTGACATTCCATCTTAAAAATTGTAGAGTGAGAAAAATGAAGGCTGATAGAGGTGACCTACAGTCTGAAACAATTTGCATGCAAAGAGAGATGAAAAGGTTAGGACTTTTCAGCCTGGAAAACCAATTTCAGAGGAACATGATAGTGAACTGTAATCAGTAGCACAAAGAGGATGAATAAGAAAGTTTTATTCCTTTTTTTTTCCATAATGCCAAAAATAGATTACATCAAGTGAAACTACCATCTAGCATTTTGGAACAACACAAAAGGGAATATGTCGTCTCATACCCTGTAATTAAGCTGTATAACCTGTTACAGAAGGGCAATAGTGATGCAAAGAGACATCATTCAAATGAATGGGGAAAACCCATTAAAGGCAATGAAACACAAAGGTACTGCCTCTGGCTAGAGATATCCCAGAGCTGTATGTTGCTGTGAGCTGTAAAAGGATACTGAGAGTATTATTCTACCTTTGTGCAGTTTTTGTACTAGGCATCCACTCTTGGGCATCATGACAGGCTACCTTGGGTCTTTGATCTGATCCAGGGCAGACACGTTTCTTGTGCACCCCCTAAACTGTACTAGAAATGCCTGGGATATTAACTTCCTCATTGTATTATACCCACCACTGCCTATGCTGACAGCAAAACCTAAAAAGAGTTATAAAACTCAAAAATTATAAGGAAACAAGACAGCTTTTTATACTGCAAAGCTGTTTGAATTTCTTTTGAGCCAGGATCAGATTGGACTTTTCCTGACCTGACTTACAAAAAATGTGCCCATAAAACATTAATCAGTCTGACTGAACCCCCAAAAAAACCCCAAACAAACAAAACAAAACAACCAAAAAAACCCCCAAAACCCCAAACCCTTGGGAAATCACTGTGCTCATAGAGTGGCTCTTGACAGCAGTTCTCGCTGGCCAGCTGGACCTGCTGGTCTTACACACAGATTGTTTATAAACTATCCTGGCAACTGGAGTCTGAGATTTTCCTTTCCCATGGAAACAGGCCAGCCAGCTTTGTGACTGTTTTGTGCAGTTAAGAATTCAGCCCAAAATGAATATGCACGTACACTTTGGTTTTCTTCCAGCTGAACCTCCTGTATGTTTTAGTGCGTTCTGTCATTTTCTGATGGTGACTTGTTTGGATGCATTAACCTGGCATTATGCAGATGAGTGTCTGTTGCAAAAGATCTTTCATGTGTGCATCCTCAGGTTGTGGAAAAACAGTATGATAGAAAAATACCCTCCCATCATGCATTAAATAACATATTAAAAGCAGATTAGGAAAATATTTGTGTTATTTTAGATATAGTTAATCCTGTTTTACAGCAGAAATTGAGTAGATATCATCTTCAAGTCCCAATAGCACTGATTTCTACAACTTCACTAAATATAATAGGAAAAGAAATTAGAATAGTTTAACGAAACTAATAATTTTAATTTTCCCTGGAGGATGGGCATTGACAGTTCTTATTAAAAAAAGATAATTTTATCTCAAAGAGTACTTTGATGTGGAAAATAAGACCAATAGAAGCTCTTCTACTGACACTAGAAAAAAGTGTTTTCTCCTCAATAACCACATCTCATACATTTCAAAATTAGGATCCAAAAAATAAAATATGGTTTTCAATTTCTGGGATACCACATTTCTTCAGGAATAAGAAATTCCTCCATCCCTGTCTTGCATATAAACATGAGACATCAGTCATTTGGATGCATTGTTTACTTGCACCATAAGGTGAAGTCAAAAATCTCTCACACATGCAGCCCCTAAGGAAGAGGGCCCTGATCAAATTCAGAGCCTCTGGGTGATACCGCCTGCATTAACAGCTCAAATAAACACAAATGAACTCCTGTGTCCTCACTTGCAGAATATTTACACCTCTATCTACATATCCAGCCTGTTCTTTTACTACAGCGACCAAAAAGCTAATGCCTGGGAAAACATCCACACCTGAGACAACTGAAGAAGTGTGTTACTCAAAGCAGTGATTGCAGCTTACTGAAATTAGCTCCACTTCATTCCTTTCATTCCAAACCTTGCAAACAAGTCACATTACATTGCTGCTCTTTAGAGCACAGTCTGATAAGACCATTTCAATATGTCTTCCTAGATCTTGCCTGGCTGTCTTCCCAGTGCCCAGATGACTCAAGAACTGACAGATGCAGAGCATAACCTTTGTCCCAATAACTGGTCATGTGTATCTCTGAGACTGAAAAAGGAGAAAGAAAAAAACCCACATTTTCAAAGTCTTACACTTGATTACTGAAGTGAGAGCCTAGAAATGGTAGGATAAAACAGAGCACAGAGACTTGGAAAGAAAAGAAATGAGGACAAGAGAAAAGTCTCGGGCAGCAAACAGTCCAACACATGGTCAGGGCCATGCTGTTACTTGACTGATGCTTAAATGCAGCGTTACCAACTTTGCCCACATTTCCCTGCTGCTCAGTTTTGTCTGCTTTGCTAACAAGCCTTGAGCCTGCTGCGATAAACTGGGTAAGAAGAGAGCAGTCAAGGGAGTGTTATCCACAAGATACTGACTGGCTAGGACAGAATGAGCTTTATCACCTTCCCCCAGATCACCCCACCTCCAGTTCACCACATGCAGGTGGTCCTGCCAAACACGAAGGATCTGTAGGGAGATGGAAAATTTAGACTAATGCTGTCTCTTCCATTCTTACTCATTGAAAAATATCTTCCCAATGGGGCTGTGCAACCAGACTGTCCCCTACACACAGTGTGAAGAGGAGTCCACCAACAAGAAAAACATTCCCTAGCATCCACCTGGGGAATCTCCACAGAGATGATTCACAGTCAGGCGTGTTAAAAATTTTATCTCGGTTCCCTGCGTTCCTGCTGTCTCATCCACTGTGCCAAAATCTTTTTACAGCATCACAGAGGACAGATGTCATTGCACATGAGGGCAGCCACACCAACACATCCCCCTTTCTCTTGGAGACTGCTCTAATGTATCAGAGTACAATTTAACCCCACAACTTGTGTTTGGCATAGCATTCAGAAATATCCCTTTGTCGAATGCATCCCAATGAAGATGTCCAACAGACCTCCAGCAGTATCATCCCACCCCCATCAGATCAAGCGCTGTGTGGCAGTGACACCATGCACACTGCTCCACAGACTGTGGCTCGAGCAGAGATTTTACCTGAGGGCTAAAATACTGGCCAACATCAGCTGCCACCCTGCTGTAGCTGGGCTACAAAACCAACGCCTTCAGCTGCAGGAAGAAACAGAGGCAAGATTGATGAAATGAACAGGGCTTTATTAACAAGGTCAGGATGCAAGTGAATCTTGTCCTACTACACAACAAAAAAAGCCTGAGGAGACACTGATATCTGCAGTCCTTGGCTCTCATGAGACATAGAGCAAAGCTCATGGCCATACAGCAGTTTTGGTATGGCATTTGTCAAGCCAGAACATTTAGTCAGCTCCAGGCTATGGCCTGGATTTTGAAAACCAGCAATTCCACACCCACCTCATCAAAGTGAGTGAAGATTTGTGATATTTCAATGAGGACCATTATCATCATGTATTTGTACGTGTGTGCATGTATGTGTGTGTGTTTGTGTGATTGTGGTTCTCCTTTCCTCAGGCAATTGCTGTTCCCCTGAACTCTGTCTAGGTCAGGGAGAGAGTCTCAGTCACAGCTCTTACTTTTTTTATTGTCACATCTCTTTCAGGCAGAGAACTGCTATCACACTCATTTTACCAATGTAAAAATAACACTTTTCCTCTAGGTGTCTCTGATAAAAACATTTACTTTAAATAATTCTGCCGGAGTAAATAGATGATCTTCTGTTTCAGTTACCAAAAATGATGCTAGGATGAAAAAAATTATGTTACTGGAAGAAAATACAAACAGAATTGCAATAAAATACCGATCTCAGGTTTTAAAGCACGTAGTTAACCCTTTCCTGTGTACGCTCCAAGTCTGCCTTGCCAGTTTTCCTTCTCAGGAGCAGGGACAGGAGCAGGCTCGGCCGTGCCGTTCTGGCAAGGGAACACGCGGTGGCAGTGTGGCCTATCGCTCCTCCAAGGGCTTTTCCTGGCAGGGACGAGCTGGTTCCCTTTTCCTCGGCGGGCTCACGCACACGAACCAGAGGGAAGAGGACACGTGTAGAAAAAACTCCTGCTACTCCTGACTAACCTGCACTTATACATTGCCCCTTCAGCCGTGGGATCCAAAATAAAAACCGGGGAGGAAAACCAAACCCTGAGTGAATGGCACTTCATTTTTGTGTGGTCCTAGGGATCCACACACATTATTATCTCTGGGTGTATTTGAGACGCTGTTTCGCATTTAAACTGAACACCTCAGTGTTCATACTTACACACGTTTCCTCGAAGGTTCCTGCAGCTGAAAAGAATCTGTTTCCAGGGTACAAACCCAGCTGGTTCCGTAAGTTCTAACATGGAGAGAGGGGGAAAGGAGAAGGGAAAAAAGAGCAAAAGGACCAACTACCACAACTTTCATATAAATATTGTTTGTGGGAAACTTCTGATGGGGAAAAGTTGTGTGGTTTAGGCCAAGCACATCTGGTAAGAATAAGAAATAAGTCTTATTGAAAAAAATCTGGTTTCCTGATCTGCTTGACTCTGTCAGACACTGGGCTGAAAGCAAATGTTTTTATATATGGTTCCACATCTCTTAATCAGCATATGCCTAATTATTAATTCTCTTTTTCAAAAATCTAATGAGCAAACATCTATCACAAGTTGCAATCTTTTTAGGGGTAATTCCAGCTATATTGCTTTCCATCTGCAAATGACACTGATAAAGCATTTCCCTCTCAAAAGACTTGGGTCTCTTTTATTTTGTCATTCAGTAAAGAAGGGATATTAATCCAACATAAATCAACTTCAAGGACTTGCTAGTGATGGGGCAATCAGTTACATCATATTTGGGGTTTTTTTTCAGCTAAGAAAAAAACCTTAATTCACTTCTATTTCAGATCTTGGGTAAGCATTTTCTGAATTGCTGTGCAGGCAAAATCCTTTCTTTCTCCTCTCTTCCCCGCCCCCAACTTTCCAGTCAGCATTCCTAGTTACAAGGAGAGAAATCCATCTCAAAAATCTAATTATAGATTTTAAAGCCCAGAGCAAATTGCCATTTCTTTTGCCATGGATCTCACAAGAGCAAATAAATGTACATACTTGCTAAATAAAGTTAACAACAATTCAACAGTTCTTCCAACAGAGGAAATGCCAATGTGCCTGTAAACCTCCATATGGTGTCAGTGGCATCTGAGGACACTCTCTACAAAAGTATTTTCTAAATATTTAATCCATTTCAGGTGCATTTTTTGTGTGAAGCTGAATTGGTTTAGACGGTACAGACTATGCAGAATTCATGTTTGTGCTGGAGTTTGGGAACGAAGAAGAGGGCAGGGAAAAGGAAGAGAGGAGGAAATGTTTCACATTTTTTAGACTATTTCTAATCTCCTCACTCATACTGCCTGAGAATGTAGTATCTATTGTTTACTGGAAATGCTTTTGTGACTGTCTGTATGTCAGCAAAAGGGTCTAACATAGTTTCTGACATAGTTTACATTCCTTCTTAGCTGTGATGTGTCTTCCCCATTGTTTTTCCTGCCCTATCCTGTCCATGCTTTCATTTTTTTTATCCTTGGACTCTTCTGTTACAATGATTTCATGCCCATCATAATTCTGCCAATATTCATCAAGAGTGTATGTTTGACTGATGACACGAACACAGCTTTATTAACAGGTTAGTTAGTGCAAGTTAGTCCTGTCCTATTATGCCACAAAAAACACTGTATGCCTGAGGAACCACTGTTATCTGCAGTTCTGCCACATACCTCCAATTTCCCCCTCTTCAAAAATTCCTGCCCCTCTTTCCCAGTTTTTTCCCTCCCAGCCCATCTCCAACATTTCTGCTGTGATATATATCTTTTCCCCATTTATAAGGAAGGAGTGTGTCACTCAGTTTCCCTTAACCAGTGAAATTATTCTCATTTATCACTAACGTGGCCTCTCCTGTAGTTGCCACGTTAGAACAAAAGGGAGTGACTCCAGTCAGTCCAAGTGATGAGAAGGGACAGAGCTCCCTCCTCCTTTCAGAGAAAAAAATGGAAGAGTGACAAAGAGTAAAGAACCAGGGGCAAAAGGATTCTGGACTCCTAAGTGTGGAGCCAGATCCTCCTCCCCATCCTGAATTTTGGAAGAAGGTGCCCCTTTTCTTATGTTACAGGGTACCTTACGTCAAGGATCACCCCAGTTTCTCCCCAGCCATCCTGTACCCTCACTGCTGTCTGAACTTTGGTAAAAAACAAGCTTCAACAGCTCCTTTTGGGTCCCAGCATGTCTCTGAAATTTCATCACATGAAGTTAAAAGCCACATTAGTTTTCACTTGCTTTTAAGAAACAGCGGGTTTTCCGTCAAAATACCTATGTGTCGTATGGTGGATTTTTTGAATTTTTTTTTTTTTTAATTTTAAATCGTGCAACCCTGGATCACCTATTTCTTTTTCCAAAGCCCGCACTTTCCTTTCTCCAAAACATTGTATGTTCCCTTGTTCCTTCTCCTTTCAGCCCACCCTGAGTAGAGTGTTTCTTTAAACAGTAACTCCAAACTGTGTCCTGAGATGGTGTGAGAACTTCAGCCTTGCTCCGGCTTGCACTCGCCCAGCCGTACTTCAGGGACAAGGACCCGCTCACGACGGCAGGGGCAGAGCCAGTCGGGGGTTTCCAACTTTTAATTGAGCAGTTCCCTCATCACCTCTTTACAACGAAACGGAGAGAAGGCGGCTTCAACTCGTCTCTCTGCAATCCCTTAGGGCAGCCTGAAAAAACCCGAGAGAGCAGGAAAACCTCCCAAACCAGCAGTCCTATAACCACTCCCTCAACACAGTCCCGCCTGGAAGTTTGATCTTCACGGCACGGACAACTGCACTTAAAGGACCTTCTATTTCCAGGCTGAAACTAACGTACAAAATGTGTAAATGTGTAAAAATACAGAATTATCTTAAATATATATATGTATATCATAACGCAAGGCATCTGTGAGGGGCGGCACATGAGGACAACGCATATTTATGTTTAAAACGTGTGCTTGTGTTTGTTCAGCGGGGGCTACGTGTGCCACGGCCCGCCGGTCTCCCGGCGGGTGCGGGACGTGGCGACAGAGACACAGACACATACAAACACGCACAAAAACACAAACACACAAAAACACGGCCTCACTCCTCGGTCCGGGAGCTCAGCCCCGGCCGGCCCGGGATGCCCCGGCGGTAGGACGTGGACAGCCTGCGGTTGGCGGCGGCGCCGGCCTCGCCCCGCTGGCGAGGGGAGGGCTGTGCTGGGCTGGGCTGTGCGGGGCTGGGCTGGGCTGGGCAGGGCAGCGCCGGCGGACCCTTCACCCCGGCGGGCAGGGCAGGGGAGGGGAATAGCGGCGAGGGGAGGGCCCGTCCGTGCTGAGCCGAGCCGCGGGCGGAGCGGGGGCCGGGCCGTGCCTGGCACCTGTGCGGCGGGCGGGGCGCGGCCCGGGGCGCGCTGGGCGCGGCACAGCCCCGGCACAGCCCC